>JAGXCT010035924.1:7552-22655 GCA_022495035.1 Philopotamus ludificatus | reverse complement strand
AAAATAGGATTTTTTTCATGATTTTAATATTAATAACTGTCCTGTTTGATATTAATAATGTAATATTATACATAATGCATAAAAACATAAAACTCTAATTGAATCATGATTTATTTATATTTTCTACGTTGGTGGGGTTATTGAAGATGAGCTTAAAACCTCTATCCTATACATTCCTTGAAATTAGTATGTTAATTATACTTCATGTGCAAATTTTCATAAATCGATAATATAATTTTATAGCTCGTAATCGTTTTTACGTTATAATAAATACCTCGATTTAATAATATAATTAGATATAAGCATTTTTATAAACTCTATGCGGTATTCAATTATCGAATTATTAATAAACATGTAAAATATTATTAATAGTATAATACTATTAAAATATCATTAATAGTAGTAATAAGTAACTGTAAGATCAAAAAAGAATTGCTTACTAGGCTCCACAGAAAAAAAAATAATTTATTTCTTTCTAATTTTACACAACTACTAAATATTATGCTTAAAATGGATCAGGCTATTCTAATATATTTTTTTTAAATCAATATTTAGTAGATCCTCTTTCTGGTCTAGAAGTGCCTTGATCTTACTGTGCATGGTATCTATCCAGGATTGGTAGTATCTTATGGGATTTTAGTCCATTTTTAGTAAAAACGTCATTAAGATGTTTTTCTGCTAGATTTTTTAAGATAATTTGTGGATGTTTATTTGTAATACATGCCCAAAGTTTTCGATTAGGTTTATATCTAGAGGTTGTCTAGGCCAAGGCAAAATATTGAGACATTGATAGTCTTTCCAGGTAGTTATTTTAGGTGACTTATGGCGAGGAGCTTTATCTCCCATAAACGGGCATACAGTGGCGGATTTAGCATTTGAGAGGCCCCAGGCGCAATTCAGTGCCCTCCCCCCTTGAAATATTTTCACTAACGTTGCACAAAAGACAAACAAAATTAAACTTTTTTTATTTTTATTACTTTTTATCTTTCTTTTTTTATTAGCTTCTTGTGATCGATATTAGTGATCTCGATGTTACAAATATTTATTATTTATAGTAAAATGCAGGGCCCCCTGAGGGCCTTGTATCGTTTTCCCTTGACGTAGCTACACGCCCGAATCTGCGGAATAGACTCGAAATAAGACAGTTAGGGTAACCATCTGAAAAACATGCTATAGCTGGCATTATTTATTTGTCAATTAATGTATTTTGTTGTGAAAAAATATTTAAATAATAAATTAAAACCGTTTTAAGAACTGAATTTTGAGGCTCCCTGAAATTAATGAGGCCCCAGGCGCGCGCCTAATGCACCTAAGGGTAAATCCACCACTGCGTGTATAGCTTTTTTCCAATTGTGTTGTCATACAATGGCATAAGTCCATTTACTAAAACACCAATCAATTTTTAGGAATTTAAAATTCCATCACATAATATTAATTCTGAACTTTCACAACACCAAATTGCCCCCACACCATTTTACTCATAGCTATAGAGAAAATATCCTCTAAATCAAAGGTTCCCAATCTTTTTCGGTTTACGGCTCCCTTAATATATGAGATTTTTATTAAAATTGTTGACTTTCTTGAGAAAAAAGGTAACGCAAAAATTTCGAGAATTGAAAATTCTAACAAATTTGCCGAATTGTTTAATTGAATATTTCGCGACACACACTTTGGGAAACCCTGCACTAAATTGTCTGCAAAATGTCTTTACATCCAAATTCGTCTAACTAAAATCGGCAGTATCGGATTTTGTCAGAAAAAAATGTGTTTCCGAAGACTTTCTTAGTTTTTAACAGTTGATCTCAATTGTATCGGCATTGTTTTTGGAATTTAAGCAATAGAGGTTTTGTACAACTCTCGAAACTATGAAGATGCCCTTACAATGTTTTTTTTTGAATAAGCATCATCTGTGCAATCTTATCTACGGATTTTTTTGAGTCACCAACCACTATTTATATCATAAATCATTGTTTTTATAACTAGAGAGTCCAGATCGAGCCGATCCTGGTGTCCTAGACTTTTCGGAAATGCAACTGATTATTAATTCTAACTGTATAAGGGTTCTGGCTACCTGAAACAATTTTTCCTAGGGATGCAATGTAACAGTGGAAGCCTATTAATTTATTAATTTAATATTAAAAATACCCTTATTTAAATAAATATCACACTACGCAAAATTAGTTTATTCGCAATACAGGTATACCCAATTCTCTCTCTTAAAGACCTTATTAAATAATAAACCACTCCTTTTTTCGATTACTTTTAACCCAGGTTAAGAACCACTGCCTTATATACTCCCAATCCTATCATAGAATTCCACTATCTAAAACTATTCTACATCCTTAAAAAAAAAACAAATAATAATTCAGGCATCTTTTGCCCAATTTAGTTAAAATCCTTCCCAACTTAGCTTCAAATAATTTAAAAACTTAAACTTTTTAAGAGCATTTAGCATGGTTCTCTTCTTATCTCTATTTTTTCTTCTCCTTTAATTTTAATATAATAACCCTAATAACGACTTCTTCGCTTCTGTGTCTGTATTTTATTTCCTAATATAGTTTATCCTATTATTTATTGTTATTAAATTGTTGAGATCCTCATAAGACCTTTTCAAGTCAATAGCGCGTCTATTTACTTAATAATATTATTAAATTATTGCAGATCTGTATTATATAACAGATTTGTATTCAACAAAAAAAATCTTAATCAATTGATCCGATTTTTATTTAATTGATCGATCGATTAATCGTTGGATTTCGGTTATTATAGCAATTTTGCATATATTAATTACGGCATATCAAGTTTGAATAAGGCATATTAAAAATTATTGCTGTTATAATTCACGTCTGCGATCGCTATCGCCGCGAATATCTGTTTCGCGACTCGTATCGAGGTGTTGCAAACATGTTTCATAGAATATTTTTTTTCGGGCAATTGCCCACAATTAATAAGTTTATTATGGGCCTTTTTTTATCGCAATCGCGAAAAAAAAAAGTCGTGATGATAATAAACAATTAATTCGCTACCGGCGCACATAGAGAACGTGCCGTCTGTCGTATGGGATTTTTTTCTATTGGAATGTACCGGTGTCCACATCTAGCGGCCGTCGCGCGAATCTCTTCCGCGGACTTTTTCCCCAATTTTTTTTCAGCTGAATAATTGCAATTTTTTCGCGAGCGCGCGATATCTGTGCGAAAATTTTGTAAATTAATTCTAGTTTTCGCATACAAAAGCGCGACTTGTTCCACCGCGTAAATAAAGTGTATGGCGGTTACAGTTACTCTCAATACTATCGATTAATGGTTTCCATTAGCGTTTTTCTTCGCGCAGAACACAATGTAATCGTCAATAAAATACTATTAATTATGTCTGTCCGTCTCAAGACATTTTTACTTTCTCACCCGTGGAAGGAAGTAAGTCTTAGATTCAATTAATGCTCACCAAAGTACCGGATGTATCAAAATTATGCAGCCGATATCGTAATGGAACATATGTACGGTGTTTAATTAACGCCTCTTATTATATCGAGCGTACGAAATATCGTATATTGGTAATTAATTTTTTTTTCGTCCGACCGAAAATAAATCGACTTCCCGAAATTAAGTATTCGCCGAGAGTGGCGTCGGCCGATTGGCCTAATCGAGCGTGTCGGCCTTCTCTGAGTTTGTTTTTGGCAAAACACTATAACAGGAATTTCGATAAAATCGTTTATTTGACCTTTGTCACGGATCCCCATCTAATAATTCGACATTTCATTGAAAACACCTGCAAATAATTTACGCCAATTCGTATTTGTGCATTCGCCATGGGAGTTATCGAGTTTTGCAACTGAGCAAACTGTGTGACTCCTTACGCGTCGTTAAGCTAACGCCGTTATCAGATTCATCCCATAAATTTCGCCAAATTTCGGGGATAATATATCGATTTTGTATTATTTGGTCATCAACGATTATCTGGATTTTGAAAATCATAAACTATAGAATACAACGAACGAGATATAAAGACTTTCTGTATTTATTTATTAATATAATATGAAAAAAACTTAGAGAGTAAATTCCAAAGCACAACTCCCCATATAAAGGTTTAATAAATATTTTTAAGGTGGTCAGTTGTAAAACAGAAAATCATAAAGTCATAAAGATTCTAATCTAATATTTTTTCTATGTTTTAGGATCAGAAAATTAAGATCAACTTGGAATGGTAATAATATTTGACTTGAAAAATTTAATATAAGTCAATCTATATAAATAAACAACCCTAAGTATTTTCTCGAATAACTCTTTTAATATAAATCCTACATGTCACAATCTATTTGTATTTGTCTAAAAAAGTCTAAAGAATAAATATCATAAACAAACATTGTCATTTATTGTCTGCAATTGCGTTAAAAAAATAAAAACAACAATATTTGCGGCTGTTGCCAAGCGCGCGACGTTATTTCTCGCTCGCATCCGGTACGATGTGCGAGTGATACGTGCGATTGATACGTGCAAGATATCGTCGAGAGCATTGTCATTTACGCCTCATATTCATTAGTTAAAAAATCCTATATATCGACCAAATTATGAAGCATTATATCTTGACTTGAAATTCTTGGGGTATCTAAGATACCCCCTTCGGACGACGTAGTTATTTTTGAACCACCGTGACGTACAATTATTTCTTAGTAATAATAAATCTAACAATAAAGTTAAGTTTGATTTAACATATTCGCGTATATTAAGTCAATTGCGGATATTTTTTGATGTCGCGTGGGACACGACGTCAATTGACACATAATATTTTATAAATAATAATAGTTTAAATATAAAATATTACAATAATTGTGTATTTTAGAGATTTTTAATGATTTTTATAGATTATTAGTGTCTCATGTTATTTACATACATTTTTCAGGAGGTTTTTTTTTATTAAAAATAGGGCTTTCTTTACTGTGAACGATTTTATCTAGTTAATATATTTAAATTATGTTTATATTAAAAGTTTATATTTATTTAAATTTGACTTAAATATTCGATGTCGAAGTATTTTCTTTATATTTTCATAATTCGCTGAAAATTTCTGTGTTATATAGAGATGAGTAAAATCGAATATACTGAAATTCTCTCTAGTCTTACTATTCTCTGCAGAATATTCTCTAAACCAGTGGTTTTTAACCTGGGTTCAATCGAACCCAAGGGGTTCGGTTAGTCAGTCTCCCGGGTTCGGCGGAGGTCAAAACACACACCCGACTTATTACAATATTATGGTAAATTAAGTTTTTCCAATTAAGGGCTCGTTGAACGCTCATATGATACATTGTGGGGTTCAGTACCTCCAACAAGGTACCTCTATCAATTATTAATTTTAATGGAATATATTTTTCTTTAATATATTAGGACACATTTAAAATAAAACTCTCAAGAGATGTATTTAATTATAACAATTGTTATAAATGGATATGAGATATATTTACAAGAATAAATAGAACTACCAAGTATCCGGGATAACATGAGGATGTGGCCCTTTATTTTGTACCAAGGGCTAAGGGATATTTTATAAAATATAATTAAATATTCATTTATATAGTAGATAATTTTTTAACATGGTGAGTATTTATTAAGAAAATCTGTGATATTGGTTTGCTTATAAGAGTCCTTTAACGATTTTCTAATTTTGTTTCGAAATTTCCTACGAGCTATTATAACCTTCATTTAAATCCAAAATAGTTGAACCTGATTGATCCGAACTATTAATATTTATTGATTAACACTTTATGAGCCGTTCACGCCTTTTGGCGTGATTTTGTAGCCAAGCGCGTTCACGCCTTTTGGCGTGAGAGCCATACCCCCACTTGGCATTTTTTTTCTGATGCACAATGTAATCGTACTATTTAACCACAGATGGATACACGTGCATGTTAGCTTGGATTATCATTACATGAAACCATGCGGCCCCCAGGCAAGATTTGATGTTAAACCTTGAGGCTCATAAAGTAATATAATTACATATACAATTTTCCTAAAAGCTAAATAATATCCTCATCGTTGATAAGTTAAAACCCCGGAATACGCTCTTATTTCCAAATATTTTAATTTAAAAAAAGAATTATACTACATCTAATAAAATTTTTCTCTACGATCAAACAAGTGTTACTGACTTTATTTTGTCCTGAAGTTGAGTCACTCCATGTATCGCAATTAATCAAGTCGTCATGTTTGTTATAAAACGTTTCTAGAAGGCCAGAAATAATGACTTTATCAATGGGTTGATTTGTTAAAACAGCAATGTTTTCTATGGCAACCTCTTACTTTTCGAAAAAAATTCTCAGTTCTAAAACTCATCCATGCTTCTTTCTCGCTAATAATCTATTTAAACTGTATTAATTTTATTATAAATAATAGAAATTAATTAATGAATACGTTGCCATTAATCATTATTTTTTAGATCTATCAATGAGTTCGATTAGCGTGCGAATTTTTCGTTAATTAAATTTTAATCGATTTTTAAGTATTATTTTTTACGTAAAATCGAACCAGATGATATCTCAACACTTTTTCTATCGGCGCCGGAAAGAGTTAATCACTCATTTTCCCCATCGTCACATGGCGTCCAAGGAACTCAATTACAATAATAGTCCCGGCATCATCGTCGAGGAAAGCTTCCGTTCTAAATTACATAACGTTCTGGCCCCAAAGTGGCCTAACAATTACGGTCGTAAAATTTCCTCGGCCGAATATAACTTATCCGCACCAATTACACGGTAAATGCTCAAACTTATCATTTTTTTACGCCCGGGTCCAAAAGTGGAATCTGCCTTTTTTCTGTCCGAAAAAACGAAAGAAAAATTGAACACTTTGTAACGAAAAGCAAATATTTGATTTGGGCCCGGTTTTTGTGCTCGCCATTGTTTGTTCGCGGCGATGATTAGGTGTAGGCTATGGAAAAAAATATTATTAGAGCAAGAGCGTCGGTTTTTCCGGTGGCGGCGACAAAAGTGCATATAAATGTTTGTTTTATGTCCGAAAAAAATTCGTGATTAATAACCTATGAAATTGGACAACGGGACAATGTTATAATTAACCAAGTACGGTCTTGCGCGCAAGGCAAAAAGAGTAATGATACCCGAAAAAATGTACAAAAATGCAATTTATTCATTCATGCAGGGAAATGGTTATAATCGTGGGCTGCAGCGTGAGAAATTTTCTTTTGAAAATAATAATAGATACAATTTATATACATTTTTTTAGAATCTACAGAAATAATCCAGAAAATTCAATAATTTTGCTAAAAAAAGTACAGTTTAATTTAATTTCATATTTAAATATGTTTAAATTTTCCGACTACAGATCGACTTTTCATTTAAATTAATTTATGTATTGAATTATCAAGATAAGTCTTTTTCGTTATCATGAAAATTATTTGCTGAAACTTTCTCCAGACTCGTCGTCTCGACGGAGCGTATTTGCGAAAATTTGGACACATTTTGACACAGGCAATTTTGTAGCGTCGAACCCCATATATTTATATATATAAGATATAAGGAACATTACCCCATTCCGGACGAGGGCTACTGACCGTTTCTTTCGCATCAACTCCCCCTCTGCTAATGACCGTCCTCCCCACACTACCCGACTTTTTTTTGCACCCCGGCAACACACAGTTTTTGCTCAAGTCCCGAGCCATCCCCAGTCTTGTCTCCGAAATGGATAACCGCGGATCCATTTGTTCCGGCGGTGGTCTCAAATGCACCTAGCCACCCGGTTTCTATAGAACCGCTTCGGGGCTGGAACAATGAAACCCTTAATTAATAATGCCAACCCTTGAACGTGTGTATGTGCCTGTGTGGGCGCTGAAGGATATGTACTGAAATTTTCAAACAACGTACGAACAAAAAAATCACTGGAAACTATGATAATGATACCATATTTTTAAATAAAATCAATAAAAGATTCCAAATTCATCCATTTAAAGATTCGATAAAGATTCTAAAGATGCGCAGGGAATTTATCTCTCAATCTAATATTCTCCTCAGTGTCAAACCGCGACACTGGTTAATTTTAATATTATTTCCGTTGGGTTGAAATTTGTTTTATAATTGGCCAGTGTTATAAAGAATTCCAATAATTTTCGTCTGACACCTATCCAAGTACTAATTTAGCTCAGTCGCGATTAACTTATATTATCATTACATTGGTTATATATTATTTAATGTCGATTTTATAAAATATTGTTCCTTTTATTAAATTATTATTTTATCTTTTGGCGCCTGTGTGCACCGCACAATCTCGCCATATGGACGACATCTTCCTGTAGATACTAAAGACGTTAAAGCATCTAATTTTGCATCTAATTATTAATACGAGGTTTGATTAAAATAGTCCCCATAAGATTTGTCAATACTAACATCTCTTAAAATGCATTTGGAACTCAATTTTCGGTATGGCGTTTAGCTCCTTCAGTGATTCTATCTTTACGTCCTCAATGCTAACAAAACGTTGTACTCATATATGTTTTTTCATAAGATGTCGCATATATTCGTGTACAAAGTTTACAGATGCAGAATCATCATAACAGTGTTGTTTCATTCGTTTAGTATACGACGCTTGTGTGCAGAACTTTAACCTTTTATAGGGCAAAGGCTGAAATTGGTTAATATATTAACCAGTCGCTTTAAGGTCTATATTTCCATGAGCGCCCATAGAAATGTCAACCTTATTAGTGTAATATGTTGTCGAGAACGTTCTTTGGTTAATTTATTATATGTTATAGTTGAAATTAAAATTCAAATTAATTCATTTGCCCTATAAAGGGTTAATGATCTTATTATTTAATGTCGATTTAAAAACGTGTAATTCATTGTAATAATTTTTAAACTTTTTATTCTTTAATTTTTCCCTCTTAGCGCACTTAATATTTCGGCGCCTGTGTGCGCCGCACAATCTGACCATATGGTCGATATGTCACTAGTTAACGCCTAAACGTGAAACTGTTTCGGCAGTCACGTCATTGCAAATAAAATCAGTTATAATTATTTAAAATACATTTGTTTTTAAAAAATCATGTAAATAATAATGTTAAAAAAATAAATTTGAACGATATTTTAACAAATGATGATTAAAAACTTGAATAGCTTAGTATTATGATTTTATTATTTTTCATAGAAAGAAAAACGTATTAAATAATCAAAATTTTCCGTCGAATATTAAAATCAATATCTAAATAATTTAAAACAAAGGTTAACCTATATCCGTATTCGTTCGTTAAATCAAGGGCTTTGGCATATTGCATAAGTTAAATACCAAATAATAGAAATAATTTATGAAGAGTTAAAGTCGATATATTAATAGAAAATCTAGTATTTACCAACAAAATTCTGCAGCAATTTAACTTAACACAATTTTTTTTTATAAATATTTAATCCTTTGCGTAAAATTATAAAGCAAACATTATAATCGATTACTTAGATTTTTATTTATGATACAATACAATTTAAGATATATGATTAGTATATTTAATTTATAGTATATGAAGTAATAAAATCAGTAATATTATTGATTATTTTTTTGTAATTACACCGTTCGATTTCAACAGGTTTATACGTTTCGGTCAGATTTTCTCTGAAATAAATACGCATCTTAAAAAATAAAATAAATCCAATAGCCGAGGGCAATAAGGGTGCAGTGCGCATTATTTATTTTCCCTCAGAAAAACGATCATTCATGTGTCAGCGGGCCGAACGCTTGCCCTAGAAACCGCCCTAGAACAACTTGATCCTAATCTAGCAGCCAAGATAAATTATAAGAAGATAACCGGGTGGGGAGCTTAGTGGCTTTTTTTCCACTTTCGGGAAATACCCACCCCCTCACCTCCCGATCCCTCGTTTGCGGCTCTGAGGGGGGTTGTATGGCGTTTTTCCCAAATTGTCGCGCCTGTCGTCTGCAGGCAAAAGACTAATGAATATATACGTATCTGTCTTTTTTAGGTTTTCTCGTATCGTCGCACGATCTGTGAATAGATATTTGTGGCGATGCTAAAAAATTAAATTAAATATTCCACTGATTCATCTTATTATTTTAATATCAAAAAATCAAGATCGATAACTGATAATATGTTTTAATTAATTTTAATGTATTTTATTCAAGTTTTGTGTCGGAAGTAGTTCAAGAAAAATCGGATAATCGTAAATATGAATAAATTAAAATTTTTCTATCGATTTCATAATCGTTTTCAATCGAGCGAGGGTCTTTTCCCGGTCACAGCTTTCAAATCCACTGCCGCCGAAGACGTCAGCCACCCCTCATATGTAGAGATCGCGAAATCGCCCCTCCGCAAGATCTACCCCCACCTCCCGGCCTCGTGCCCGTGGAAACTCCAAATCTCTCCATATAAATCACTGTCACCGAGAGCATTCATCATTGTCACTATATGGGACACTCGGTTTGTCTATGTGGAAAAATAATGCGGATTATAAGGCGGAATGGTCCTGCAAGAAATCTATAGAACCGCTGCTGATTTTATTGCCTGCAGACGAAGATTGGACGGAGATGCATCGGGGCGTAATTAACAGGAGTACCCAGTAGATGTTGCGAAAGGATGTCGGGCTTTTTTGCTTAAATAAACTAATCAGCGGCTAGGTTGTGATATAATTTACAAGCTAATAAATATGTACTATATATTATAATTAATAAACGCATTCCATATTTGTGTAAAAATAAATATTAAATAGTTAAAGCTGACGAAACTGAGATTTAGAATCGTAAAACGTATTCAAATATATGCGGCAAAAACTTAAGATTTCAGCCAGTAGATTTAAAGCAGCAAAATACAGATTACTGTTCTATAATAATGCTTCAGCAGATTGCATGTTGCAACTTTTATTACTCGGCAATGAGAGTATAAAAATACAAAATCTTTAAATAAAACGTCTCGATGACTACAACATCATTTATACATTACTATTACAAATGTTTTATTCTAAAACCATAAACTGTTTTAATAAGAAAATCCTTATACTCATAATAAACCAACTGTTCATCTGTAATATATAATATATAAAATTATATTTTTGAGAGAGATTAAACACGATTATTTAATTACATCAAAGATGGAGCTGGTTTATGCGATTTTTCAAGATTTTTAATTATTAATTTATTAATAATTATTCAATGGTTTTATTTATTGAAAAGAAATGTTCGAATTTTCCTTAAAATGCATGTTTTCTTAAAATAATGCTGGTAAATATGTTTAAAAAAATTGTGTCACTTTCATATTTACAGTTATAGTCATTTATATACAGTAGACTTCCGATTATCAGTGTGCAGGTTATCCGGTTTGCGAGTTATCCGTGCATGAATTCAATTTATATATATTTTTTTCAACATTTTCCAAGTATTTTCTGTCACTTGATTATCAAATATAACAGTAGGTCATCAATCCATTCGCAAGATTCGATGGCACATACGTTAGCTAACACTAACAGAGGAGGAAATTTTATTAATTTTAAATGTCTAAAAAACTACAGGAAATTTTTTCGAGATGTAGAAAGTTTTATTTTTATTCTAACGAGCGCTATATAAGTGCAATATCTGAAATATTCAGAGTAATTACAATTTTACAGAGATATTCAGCGATTAATTTACGATCCATTTGCCCCGGGTTTTTAATGTAAAACCAGTAAAGTAACCAGTGTCATGGTTTGACACTGGGGGGAATATTACTTTGAGAAATTCAATCCCCTTGCATATTTAGAAACTTTATCGATTATCTATACGGGTAAATGGCGAATAGAATCTCTCTGTTATGTTATCCATCCATTGTTGCCAAATAAATAAATAAATAATTTAAAAAAAAAGTTTTGCGGATATAATTTCTAATCTCAACCAACCATGAAGAAGAATAATTTATCAATTGTATTAGATACAACACAGTACAGACTATTATTAACACCTCAATGGAATACATAGACAATGCTCTAATATCATTTAAGATAATTTAGAATAAAATCGTTAAAAGACTCGCAGATTTTCTTAAAAAACTCTGCATTAGAAATGTATGTCTACAAATATTTTAAGGCAAAATCTACGTTCTTCTGTAATATTTATTAGTAGGAATAATCAGAAGTGTATTGTAGTTACAGAACTGTATATAATATTTCTATAACCTTAGATATCTTTTTTTAAATTTAATTTTAAAAAAAGAATATTTTTTGTAGAATTGTTAATTGTAATTAATAACTTAATAAATTAGTAAAAAAAATATAATGAGAGTAACTCATAGATTCCACTAAAAGTGGGCAGAGTGGAAAGGCTTAAAATATATAATAAACCATGGTGAAGCGGGTAAAAGTCTGTAAGTTTAAAAAAAGCATTTTTTTTCTAAAGTCATAATCTCATCAATCGTTTAAATCAAAATGTGAGCTGAAGGATTGTACTAAAAAAATTTTCATCTACGTTGCTGAAAAATCTCTCATATATAAATCGTATATTTCATCAAAATCGTATCTACCATGCAAAAATCTGTATTTTTTTTTATTATTTACGTGGCCTTCTAACACTGAGGGGGGGTCTTTGCCACTTGCCTTCCCAACCCCGATGCCAGGACTGACGGTCGTCCTCCAGGTTATCTTGGCTCTTCGAATACGGGTCAGGTCGTCAGTCATAAGCCCTGGAGTCGAGGTGTCAACGCGTATATTGTATTAGGGGTATCCATAAGTAATGTCGTTTTTTTCAATGAAATACAAAACAATTTTTCTTGTACAAAATAATTCCCCATACTATCTATAACCTTCTGCCACCTTTCTTTCAAATCATCCATGCCCTTCTTGTAAAACTCTGCGGATTTTGACTGAAAATAGTCTGAAAGAGCTGTATTCACCTCTTCTAATGAATTGAAATTTTGATCTCTTGATGTTCCATAGAACGAAATAAGTAAAAATCAGATGGTGCGAGATCCGGCGAGTATGGAGGATGCAACAGGGTGACCCATCCAAGATCCTGAATTTTTTCACACGTCAATTTCGCAACATGAGGTCGCGCGTAAATGCGTGTGGTACCCAAACACCTTCTTTTTTAATCTTTCCCGAATTCTTTAGGATCATCTGAGTACTGGAGCAGGATGTACCGACCTTTATCGATTATTTTTCAATGCTCAGCATCGATTCGTCTTCGATTGCAGAATTCATGGCTGCCTCATCCGCCTGGACCTGTCCACTTCGAGGCTCATTTTCAAAACACAAATCACCAGATATAATTGTTTTAAACCATCGTTGGCATTACCTGACATCCAATATGTCACCGTAAATCTCGCAAATATCCTTCGTAGCCTCTGTCGCTTTCTTTTTCAAATGATATTGAAAAAATATACAGCTCCGCAGATTTTGTTCCGACAGACACGTCTCTCCCATTGTCGTCAGAGGGATAAAGAAAGCGTTTTTTTTGTCTAAAGACCACGAGTAGGTAGCCGCTACACAAAAACTTATAACACGTCCTTACTGCCTAACTGAAGGAGACTATTTTAAAGATGGCGCATCGAAAAAACGACATTACCTATGGGTACCCATAATAACCATAATATTCAGACGGGGTTAGGGCCAATTCGTATTTAATTCAGGGTCTGATCGAGTGCTACGGGCACCTCCTGTAGCACAGACGTCACCGAATTGGCCTGGATAGCGGCCTGGCTTCTCATAGCTCCGTCGAATCTCGAAAACATGATTGTGCCCAACCGCTATCGTCTCCACGTCTAATGCCGACACGCGACAACACTCGAATCTATATAGTGAGCAAAGACGCACGCTCAAGTTCGAATTATTTTTTTTATAAACAAATAATCACAAACATTCCTGAGGGTGAGCAGCATCTTATCGAATAAGCGGCGTTGATCTCCTTCGAAATTGGAAATTCGGAAACGTGTCGGCGGGCATCCGGCGCTGGGGTCCAGTCGGCCCGCCCGAGGTCCACACTTTGAGACCATAAAAAGCCACAAGGCAACAGCACCTCGGTCCTCGCTGGACCATCTATTTAAAATGGACTGCATGCACGAGCGAGCACGATTGGATCCACTCGGGCGTCGGTAATTGCCGGCGTCCTCAGTGCGCGGTGTCGGACTCCGAGCCGGGTCCCGTTCGCGTGTTTACCTAGCACCAATTATTTCGTGGCTTTTTTATGGCCAACCAGAAAGCTCACAATGCGCCAAGTTCTATGGGAGTGACGACCTGTTTACCACTCCATTCTATTCGGCCAAAGCAGCACCGGGACATGGCCGCGGCGCGCTGAATTCGGCCCGAATACAACAACAAAAAAATGGAAAAATTTCAACCAATATAATGTGATTCAATGGAGAATCAGTTTTGGATATTTAATACAATGTGATGGCGTAGTCGAATCGAGACCTCAGCATTTTGGGTAACAATACATGACACATCAATGGGTATTAAAAAAATATGTATATGAAGTTCAATGAAATAAGGATGCATATAATGCTTTTTTTTCTTAGTAACACTTCTTTAGAGGTAATTTCTTCAGAATTATCGTCGCTATTTATCAATCATCGCCAAGAATGGTGAACTGATACGACATCGTTTTCATCACTTGTAGAGATACAATGGCGCATTAGATCTGCATGGTGAATACTAGCAGAATTAGCGTCATCTTCATCTTAATGCCGTGTAGATTTTAATCATCTTACAATGTAATCAGCTTTGAAACTTTGTACTAATGCTAACTATTGTAATATGCACTAAACTCAGATTTTTATACGGTACAAAAATACGGTTTTGTCGATTTTTTATTATTATTTGCTCTTTATCGTTTAACATGATAATCTAGTACAGAGGTCGGCAAAGTGCGGCTCTGGCACAAATATCCACGAGCAAGCATACGGGGCCAAGAGTATGACGGGCTTAAGAAAGGAGTTTGTTATTATTTTGATAGAAGAAAATAATGACACGATACTTTCTTACCATTGAATCATTCATCAAGAAGCGCTTTGTGCGCAGACATTTCCAGAAGAAATTTGTAAAGCTATGGAATTGGTGAACTCCATTTTAGCTAAAGCTCTTATTCATCTCCAATTCAAAGAATTTTTAATTGAAATGGAGAGTAAGTACGATGATCTTCTGTTC
>JAGXCT010035923.1:17708-44993 GCA_022495035.1 Philopotamus ludificatus | reverse complement strand
ATAAAAAAAATTAAGGTCAAACTATGACTTCTCGAAATTTTGTATATTATTTACCAAACCTTCTCGATAAAGCAATTCATGGCAAACTAAGCACGAGGAATAAAAGATCATAAATAAAAGTATGTGAAGAGGTTTAATTTAGTGTCATTTGACAAACGAGTTAATTTCCATTAATCTATATACAGTCAACTCTTATATAGCCTTAAACTTTGGACCACTATGTAGATATCCGCTCTATAGAAGATTAGACGCACACAACATAAAGATTTTTTTTATTATTTATATCTTCTAAATTTAACTATATCAATACTTTTAACATTTTTACATCACACATATTAAATTCCCTTCTTCTTCGCTGGTTATATTTTGTTGTTAACCAAAAGGCATTGAACTTTATTTCTTTATTCACGGCAATATACATACATATTTATGAAATATGTTATTTGATCTAGAAAATTTAGGGTTTTATATAAAACGGCTCTCTAGTAGGAAGCGCTATGGGAGGGACTGTCGCGCGCTATAGAAAACCGCTCTATAGCAGGCAGCGCTATAATAGGGTTGACTGTAGTTAGATTGCATAACTAAAAAATACTGGATAAATACTCATTGATTTAATAAATAGTTTTTGATTAATATGTACTAATTTTACAAAAATATATATTTCAATTTAAATTATATCCCTAATTTCATCTCGTGTGTCCACTTATGAGACGTAAAATAAAATTTCTTATCCCATAGCCAGGACATCCCGTTCACGCAAGACAAGCGGTTTTCCATTAAGGCGCATGGCGTGGCATGGCGCCCGGGGCGTCTCCGCAGAGAAATCCCATATCTTGTCCACGCAAGTGGGGGTCGGCGACACATCCAGGCCCGGCTCCACCATAATTTATGGCCGCCCGTGGGCCGCTTTCTTTTCGCACAATTTTCAGAGTCAAATATTTTTTTTTCAGTAAGACGCTTCCTCCACCCACTCTTCTATAATGTGATGAAATCTCACGCAATAATGGAAAATATTTTTCTATTACATTTTTCCGGGGGTCTTTTTGACTAACATCCGTCATTCTGAAATCCCATGGTTTACTTGCACATTACCTTGCACGCTCTGCTACCTCACGTCACCTACAAGTGATTTATATTATATATTATGTATATATATATATTTTTAATACATATTCTTAATCAAATTGCTTACTTTACGTAAAACTGGCAACCATTACAATAATTTATTCCGAATCGATAATACATTTACGTAAAATTAAATGTTTATTGTCATTATCCGTTATCGCATAAAAATGCGTCCAGTTTTACGACAAAAGTGTCTTCTCGTAAAATTTTTCAAATAAAAATTTATATTTGAATGCCTCGGTAATTTCGAATTTATGTAACAGCTCCTAAAAAAAGAGCGAGAGTGTGCAGAGAGGAAAGAATGGAAATGTATATAGGGGTCCTCTTTTTAAATAGTTATTGATGGAATGTGCCCCGGCGAAGGGTGTCAATAGGGAATTCGGAAGGGATGACTTTCAAATTGCCCGTGATGTGGAAATTCTTGCTTTTACATTCCGGCTACATTAATTCACGACCCTCGCCGTTGAATATTAAATTCTGTAACTGTGACCATTCTAGGGGAAAATATTAATAATTGCATTTGACGAAAAATGAGAAAATGAAAGTCAAAGGGAGCGCAAATCGCAAGAGAGCTGAGAAGCGGAAGTAGCAAAGTGTCCGATGAAAGAATACGAAATTTAACATATTATTTGCATACTTAATACAGGATATAAGATTTAAACGGTTGAAAACCTAATACATACAATTAAATCACATTTTGAAGTTCATAATACTGAGTTCCAATTTTATTTTGATCATTTAACAATTATTTTTAAGGGTAAATCCCTAAAGATTAGACAGTTTTTATATTGAGTTATAGGTAAAATAGTATAGATTTTTTTAAATAAATGATTCTTAAACTGTTTGGTTTTTGCCATATTGAGAGCATGAAAATAGGTTTCTGGCAAAAATCATTATTTGATTATCTAGTTCCTTCAGTCGTTGGTGAGTATAGAACTGATTAGCAGAATTGGGTGAATGAGTGGCATACTATTATAACTAAAGCCTGTTTTAATCGTATCTGAATATATTACAAGCATCTTAAAAAATTATCTCTATTTTAGGGTAAATACTGAATTTGAAATATAAACGATATTGATTCATTGTAATTTTATTAACACGTAAAATAGATAAAGAAACTCATCTGGTTTTTATATATTGTTTTGCTTATATGGAAACAATATGGGTCAATGCATCTGCACAAGTTTTTGTCGTGACCTATTTTAATAGTTTGGGTATTTGTCTTCTTGATACTTTTGAAAATCGTCTATAGGAATTTTATTTTTCATAAACTTTTTCCCCCGTACTTGTCTCCACTATGGTTTTTCTATTCCATCATCAAGTATTTTTATACAATAATAAGATAACGTATTTGAATTCTGCCAAGAATTTTTAAATCATTGGAATGCATCTTTTTAATAGGTTGAAAATGATGTTAAGTACTTCTTTGTGTTAAATTTCCCTTTTTTTCCCCGATTTTAAACCCAAAAATATGGTCACCGTATATATATAGAATTTAAATATTTAAATTATTTATTATTAAATAAACAACGAG
Source organism: Philopotamus ludificatus (assembly GCA_022495035.1). Classification (NCBI taxonomy): domain Eukaryota; kingdom Metazoa; phylum Arthropoda; class Insecta; order Trichoptera; family Philopotamidae; genus Philopotamus; species Philopotamus ludificatus. The sequence continues at coordinate 42,334 of JAGXCT010035923.1, read as the reverse complement.
TTCTCTTATCACCATATTTATCCAATAGAGTTAGCTATTTGAAGTAATAACAGTATTTAATTATTTTTATTTGACAATTGATGAAGAGTATGACAAAAACAAAATCTAAAGCGCTACTAACCCATAAAAAGGTATTAAAAAACCGAGGGTAGTAGGTTTAATAACACAAAATCGCTTTACTGACCAGTACCGTTTCCGAGAATTCAAAGATTTTCGCCAGAAGGTAACCTATCCGAGTACTAACTTAGCCTTAACTCGATTAACGTATATTACTATGATAGTTTTTTGTCAATTAAAGCTATGACACTAAAAATATATAGATTTGAAAAAAAGGATAAATAAAAGTGCACGAAATTTTTTGCTTAAATAAAAAGTTTTAATTAAATATGCTCCTTATAAATAGGAGGTAAAGGTAAAACCCTAATACATCATCCATTATGATCAATATAATTATTTGTTTGCATCTTGCGTCATGCATCTGTATTGCACGATGTCGTTTTTTGTAAAAGAATGCAAATTCATATTCTCTTCTCGCCTTCGGAGTTATTCTGATTTCACACATGACGTGTGTGTTAGTCGTAAATGGTGTAGCTGTGTACCCACCCCAGCTTCAATTACACATGGATCCGTGCAGGCAGACACGGCGTAATGTGTCGCCATGAAACATAATGTATTATTCAACCGCGGATGTTTAGAATATCGGGGCTGGTACAAAGAAGCACTCTGGAGCGTACCTGTTTTTGCAATTTGGCCCGGGCCGACTTATTCATGGGGCGCCGCGTCATTTGAAAGTCTTATGAGTGTGATTGATGGGGCGGAGCGCGCTCTACAAATTATAATAAAATTCGGAAGACAAGACTTCCGCGTCTCGCTGGCGTCGCGTGATGAACGCGCGCGACGCCCTTTTTTCACTTGTCGCATCGCTTGACGCGCGACGCTCATAATCCTGACAGATATCGCCGAGATGTAAAGTGCAAGTGAATTAAGAAGTCAGCAGTCACAGATTTTGAATGATTACATCAGGGAGACATTACAGCGGATTAAATTAGAGTAGAATATGTGAATAACACATGAACTAACATCACGTTGCTCATAGGAATTTTCCTACATATCTCTTGAGACAATAATAAAAAAAAATATATATGATTTTTCTATATCACTGATTAGCGCAATGGTTTAATAATGATTCCCAAAAAAATACTAAATACTATTTTTTTTGTTATTGATAAAATTTTATTTTTGTTTTTTTATTTTTTTTTAATTAAAATAGTTTGTTATTTATGTATATATCTAAACAAGATATGCCATAGCTCTGAAAACAAATAACAAATCCTCTAGCTTAAACACGACCTGATTCAAAGAAATTAAAGATTTCTAAGATAGAATATGATTAACAATAAACCCTCGGTAAGCTTTGTTTAATTCGTAATGTCAATTTCTTTACTCGTCTTTATATTTTATTTATAAATGTCTCTGTTTCCTATCAACCTAGTTGTAAATGCAACTTTCTTCTCAACCATCGTTTACCTACCATTTTTCCTACCATGATGATCGTAGGTGGATTCCCCACGTTTAGTCGAAGAATGATATGTCCAAGGTACCCAATTTTATGATATTTACAATTCCCAGAAGTCTTCAGTCTCTATGTTAAAGTATAGTTGTATTATTGATGGGTTCCCTCCTTGGAAATATATCCATAAATTAACTTAGATAAAAAGTGGATAGTTGACTGAATCAAATAGGAATTTTACGCATTTTAGTTCTAAGTGGAAATGCTGTATTCTTACCTATTATTTTACTATATCCAAATATTTTTTAAAAATTTAGTTTCGATAACCTATTTAAAAAAAATGTGTTTTAGTTAAAATAATTATTTTACGTTGAGCATGATCGTTTTGACTTTATGGCCATAATCTAATTTTTATTTTTTATTTATTTCCAATTAAAAACATCTCATGTATATGAAATTTATAATTGTAAATAAGTAAAGAGAAAATATTTGTGTTTTATAAAATTTGATAACTCTATTATGAACAAAAAAATGTTCTTTTCCAATCAGTGTTAGCGTTTTTTTAACAAAAAAATATAGTATCTAACATATGCAGTCGATCGATGTACTTATTTTTAACAAAAAATAAGTAGAATAATAATATTTTTTTTATATTGATGAGTATACATCATCCACTCGTACAGATACATCACATATAAATCTTCAGGAGATATTATATTTATGATATTGAAATGAATTATCTTAGATTGTTCGAAAAGAAATATTTATTTTAATCTAGCAAAGGTTTATTTTTTTTGCACATACATACAATAATTTGCACATACATAATAAAATAGAATATTCATTGAACCATTGGTGTTTCTAATTATTTCCTACTTCTCTGGTAAGTCTTCTATTCTTTTTCTAGAAAATGGGTGGTTAAGGTTTTAAAATCATGATGATTTTTATATCAAATTTATTTATGTTGTATTTTCCTAATTTGTCGTTATTTTTTCTAATATTTATCTCTTAACCGATCCGTCACGGCGGTTTGAAACTAACGTAAAAAACTTTAAAACGTTTTCTGAAGTTGGTCTATTTATAATGGAAAATAGAACCCAAATATTAAAAAACAGGATATTGATGAAACTTTCAGCAGTATCTTGACATTTTTTAAATTTATGATATGTTTCATAACTTGGTCGATATTTTGGATTTTTCTACTAATCAATATGATGTTTAAATGATACGCACGCCGAAAAATAAAAAAAAATATTAAGGTCCCAAATTTACCCCATCGATACGACTAGCTTAATAAAAATCTGAGGACCTAAATAAAATGTCTAGTAATTATGAAAGATTAGCTAACACTTTCGTTTATAATTGCTGTATTTTTGACCTACACGTGTTATCGCAGAGCTCTTTGCTGTTGAATAACAGCTTGTGCTACACCCAAATTCTAATCATGCTGATTTTTTCGATGTGTTTCGAATACCCGTACACTCTGGATTTAGATGTTAGGAATTTAATGATTTGTGATGGTAGATCTTAATTAGGCATATCCTGTAAATTCTTATTGCCTAATTTGAGTCGAGTGTTGTCGCATGTCGGTATTGGAGGTGGTGGCGATAGCGGTTGGCACAATCATGGTTTCGTAGATTCTACGGCGCTATGAGGAGTCAGACCGCTATCCAGGCTTATTCGGTGACGTGTGTGCTACATGAGGTACCTGGAGCACCCGATCAGACCGCAAATTAAATACGAATTGGCCCTAGCCTCGTCTGATTATTATTGTTACAATCCGCGCGTTGACAGCTTGGCTCCTGGGCTTATGGCTGGCGACCTGACCCGTATTTAAAGAGCCTAGATATCCTGAAAGACGACCAAACGAAAGAACGACGTTACAGTCCTGGCATCAGCGTTGGGATGAACGCATATCTGCTTGAGATCGTGTAGTATTATGCAGGTGGCAAAGACCTGCCTCAGGGATAGAAGGTCACTTATGTTCCATGTAATTCAAATCGACGAAACTGAAATTACATCTGTCTTCTGTTAATACTTCTCCAAACACTTCATGATTTGTGGTATTGATTGCTTCAAGGCTTTCATCTTAGAAAAAACAACATACAATGTCTAATAAGTTGTTTCGGGTTGCATCCATAATTATATAAAGTATTTGTGTAATAAACGTATAATAAAAAAAAATGCTTTGAAAATATATGCACTTCGTTGTATCTGAAGTAAAACTGAAACCGAATAGAGGTGTACAACATTTTGTTTTTTTGTCGTACAAACTACAATATTATATATACATAAATTATATGTGGAGTTTTTTACAATTTTATATATTTTTATGTCATAAACTGAACTGAGAAGACATTCTATAGATGTATGCATCTAGAAATTGTCAGCTGCTTCGTCCAATAAGTGTTCTGCTGGGGGTAAGCAGGGTCATTAGAATGCGGACCACGACGCTGGCATATGGAGCACCAATACGCTAAATTGCAGAGCTTGCGTTTGGAACTAACTTCTATATCTGATGCAGGGGTCGCCATCACGAGCTCGTAAACGAATATCACTCCCTTTATGCAAACGATGACGTGTTACCCCTATTGTCTGAAATAAAACGAAAATAATATGAAAAATCCTGAAATGATCTTATTACAAACGATCTAAATGTACAGCACCATATGATGCAGATAAAAATTTAACCTCGACATATTAAAGTGTGCCTTCGATGTAGAAAATGGGCTAGGCCATTAGAAATTGATTTATAATTTTTTCTCGTTGTATTTTTTTTTATTCTTTCAAATTTCGCTATAACATCTGGAATCGTGCAAAATATGGATTTAATATTATAATACACGGACGCATGGGCAACGCCTGCGAGCATTCGTAACATATCTTTTTTTATTATATCTCTTTTTCCTTTAACCTTTCAATTTTTTTAACGAATGGCGAGTAATATTTTTACTTCTTCCGCCATGACAGTGGCCCGACATCTGCAATAGATATGAAAATAATAAATCACGCCGGGAATAAGGGAATAATGCGAATATTTCATGTAGAATGCGAAATAAAAACAAATCTTGAGATCCTCTGGCCTAATGGTACATTTTCGTAGCCGGCCATACCGCGCAATATATGGCCGTGCCATGGCTGCACGTGAAGTCAAATGAATAGTAAATGAGGGATCCCCCGGTTTTATACAGGAGGACGTGGCGGCAATAATTAATCATAGAGCATTTATTAAAACGAATTAAATTACAATGATATCATGAATAATTGAGAGTGCTATAGAATGTTTAAAAAGTGGTAAAAGTTAGTGAAGGTCAAACTCAAATCAAGGAGCCCTTTTAAAATCTCATTGGTAGAGTTTGAAATGCTTAAAACAATTGAGGAATTGTCACAAGACCATGGTCGTATATGATCAACATTGAAGGATAATCTAAAAAGCACGGAAAAATAGACAAAAATTTCTCTAACGCCCTAAAAACAACGGATAACCATTTGTTATCTATTGTTTAGATATCTAACTGATCCGTTAAATCTTTTATAGCAGAACTGTTACTAGGGTTGAGAAAGGGAACTTTTACACAAATCTGAGGAGAAGAAACAATGACTTACATGGAATTATATACCTGTTTCTGCCTCTAGGCTATCATTGGCTAAAAAGTTAGTCTTTGTTTGTTAGGTTAGTGGGATGTTTGCAAATAACTAAAAAATACTAGAATCTAATTAGATAGTTACAGTAGATAGGTAAATTGTGCCTATTAAATCTAGGCGTGTTAATGCTATTTCGGATCCTTGAATCTTTAATATCTCTTTTAATACAAATCCTTCATTTTCTCGGAACATCGCCGGGTATTTGAAAAATTTTAGATTTTTTCACATATATATATTATGAGTAACTATTTTTATTTTTAGAATATTTTTAGTATTTTATTTAAAAAAGTCAGGATATTTACGAAGAATTCATCAATATCTTGACTTCTCAGGGTTTATTTTTCATTATAAATAGACCCCATTTGGACGGTGTGGTTGGTTTTGAACCGGGTAATAAATCAAAAAAGGTACTGCTTTTTTAGCATTACCTCTAATCCTACGATCAGTTTTAGAAAAATCTAACACCTAATATTAATTTTATAAGATATTTTATAAAATAAAAATAAATATATATATTATAAGGTATAAATAAATTGCTTAAACTCAGAATTCATATATTATTTTCTTATAGATCTTTTGATATAAAAACAACAATATGTATAAACCCATGCAGTTAAATGGAAAATGCATTATTGCAATCTTTGAATATTGTTTGAAAGGAAATAATTTGCTTTTTTTACTAGGTTTAATGAGGTTATACTATATTGTTGTCTACCGTATCACTATGGAGATACAACGTACATAAACACTTCATGGAGTTACTTCAATACTAAAAAAAATCATTGATTAGCTGATTAAAATAATATTCTCTATTAGTTAACATAGTGAAATAATTTATTAATTATGCTTTCAATCTCTTTAAAAAATAAAATTAAACATTGTGTTGCCGACTTTATATTTAAAAAAATGTGTTGTGTGTGCCGTACACGATCCGGCGACAGATGGCTGTAATTAAAGACGGTAAAGAGGCACCGAGCTGAGGTCCAAATTGCCGTATAATTACGCAAAGGGTTAACGTAATGGCGGCGGTATGTAAAATAATTGTGTTGTAAAAATTTCACATGTATGCTTATTTTAATTCTTTCGACGTGGCACACAGGTCGGAAATGAGAGCTAACTAATGGGCTTCTTCTCTTTTTTGTACCTTTTATCACTTACGGTGGGTGATAAAGCGATAATTTAATTCAAAATTAAGGGCCCGTGTACCTACCGTATATCATGCGGTATTATAATCCGCGCCGCAATATAAAACGAAAAAAATATTTTGAATTATTACGAGCATTACAATACAAGCATTGATCCATAGATGGTGTTATCCGGAGATAATGCCGACCCTGCTCTTAGGCGAATGGTCCCACCCCTTCGGTATAGTGCTTTAAAATGGCCCTAGGAAAAAGCCTGGGCCCATCCCGAACCCTTTGTCGGAAATGTGATATCGTATTAATATCGAGTGTTTTTCTTTCGGCTAGAATTTTTTTTATAAAGTGGCAAACAACGCCTGACCCCAGGGACTCGCGTGACGCCATCTCCCGGGTGTGGCGTCCGATATGGACGCACTATACATCCCGGCTATTGTATAGGAATTTTCCGGACCCGGAGGATGCTTATTATTTTACGTATTTATTTATTTTATATTTAATAAATACATTTTCAGGTATTTATTATTTTAAACGCGGCGCCATCACTTTTGATTTATGTAACAGTTTATTTTAATTTAAAACGCGATCCGCGAATGTAATAAACAACTGTTTCAGCTTTGCTCGAACGTTCTAATTTTGCAATTGTAAATTAAAACGATATTATCCACGAGAGCTGACAGCCGCGTTTAATGACGTGTCCATCCTCGTTACAGTTTTAATTACCCAGTCGAAATGGATATTTATAACCAGACAGTGATATTTTAATTATTTCGCTCAGGTGAAATGCGAAAAATACGATTATATTAGTATTTTTCCGCTGTGTGTAATACGTGGGATGTGTACAATGGAAAGTTTACTTAGCTTTCCGTATTTTTTTTTTTGAAGATTTTTTTCTGCGGATATATTGAGTTGTATGGAAATGATAACATGTTTCCTTTCTCGTATGAGTAGTTTTCAATAGACGGTCTCGGGGGGTTTACTATTATTTTTCTTACCCGCGGTGAAAACTCATTTTGAATATATTTTTCGAGAAAGCTCTGAAATTTAGTCAAGAAGACTCGCTTGTCTATTCAACAATGTTTATATAGAAAACGGAGAGCGATTTCGCGGACACTGAAGATGTTTGGACGTATAGAAAACATGTCAAGGGCTGGAATAAAATAAAACGACGAGTGTGAAAAAGGAAGAAAAAACATTGAAATTTTCTTTTCAATAATCGAATGAAAAGAAAATATTTTGCCTATGCTCAGAATGTAAATATATCGCACTTTGTGGCGGATACGAGCAAATGTTGTGCAAATATTTCTTTAGCATTATTTCGACCGCCAAAATTCGACGAAAAAAATGTACGTGTACAAATTTAAGTTTTCTTTTGGGGTCTTTGTACATTACGCGAAGATTATAAGACGATTCTGATCTACTCTAAAGATTACTTTCATGGCTTTTCAAAATCTTGCCCGTAAAACGTGTACCTAATAATCCTGCTTCAATATGAAGACTTAAGGGTGGAAGAGGGTCATCTGGCAATCTTTCGCTTGGATGAATAGAATTCAGCTTGAGAAAAGTTGGGTTTGCGAGATTCGCTCTCAATAGCATACGTTATGAATAAAACAATTTCAAAATACATAGAATAGTAAAATACCTTTAATAATTAAAAATATTTATTATAAAAATAAAATGATGAATATAAACTATACTAACCAATAAAAAAAAATATTTATTTAAAATTAAAAACAAATAATAGTAATAATAGAGGAGCTTGTAACTCTCGTGAATAAATGTTCAGGTAGGAGATCCTTATTAGCAACGAAGAGCATTAGATAAAGACAGCATCAACTATCAAATAAACCGACAATCTGATGCAATAAACTACTATTATGTTTTCTATAAAATTTTAAGATTATAATATATGCCACAAAATTAGCCTATGATTTATCGTTAAAAAATAATTCATATTATGATTATTTATATAAATAGTTGCTAATAAAAAATAGACGTATGTACTTTAGTGATTTTTTTCTAAACATTTAGAACTTTCCATGTAAAAAAATATATAAAACTTTGTTCATCCCTGCCACGTCCCTTTTCGAAACGTCCAAGTAATTTAACATTTTTTTCATATCGGCCCGGAGTGTATTTCGTTTCAGGATCATCTAAAGCGGCCATATTTGTAATATGACAAGAAACGTCCTTTGAAGGAGGAGGAAGAAAATAAACGTAAAACTTATGCAAACATCATTTCGTCCGGTCAGCCTGTTAGGCCGGCTTAAGCCCACTTTTAGACTGAAAGTTTAGCCCCGAAGCTCGGGGCTACACAGATGTATCTTCATTCCACTTTATCTCGATCAGACTGAGAAGGTGTGCTTTTTAAATAAACAAAATATCATACGAAATTTGGCCAAAAAAGAAAAGTGGGCCAGATAATTTATTCTAATGTAAAACGGCTCTTGAAAAAAAAGGAGTTCTGAAAATAGGAAATATTTTTGATAAAAAGCATATGTTTATATATCGAAAATGGGCTAGAGGATTTTTGTGAATAATTTCAGAGATAAAATAAAGACATTTTTCGATATTAATATAATATTGATGTAATGTAAACGCATTTAGAATTATTAATTTCTTCAGAAATTTTGACTTAATCAATTAAGATGATGGTTTAATGTCGTTTAAAATATGTTCTCAAATTTTACCACGATTTAAAAAATGCTGAAAACACGAAAACATTATTTGACCTCAGATTCTTAACCTTTTTCCTAATCCCTACTCACCTAATCTCGTTTATGAAATCAATAATTGATATGATTCGGGCAATTATAGATTATTTTTTTATAAAAACTATCTAGCTAACCTCAACATAATTGTTAAATGTATTAATATTTAATATAAAATAGACAGAGGGTCTGAATATAAAGAAAACAATATCTCCGCCAGAAAACAGGAGAGATTTAAAAACATTTTGAGGTAAAATCCATTAGTTGATGATAAAAATGGTTTAAAAATCTATAAAAAATTTTCTGGAGTTAATATTTCAATTTTTGTTTTGTCGAAAAAGAACATATGTATGATTTAGAAAAAAAAAATTATAGTACTTATATTATATGAATTATTTAAATATGTTTTAATAACATGCTAGAAGCTTAAAACTTTAAGTCTTTTCATTTAAGCACTATATTTTTTTTTTAATAATAGCAATGAATAATTAGTGTAACAGAAAAATATTAAAGGCCATTCACGCTGAAGTAACCTGACATTTTTCTCTAATACAGGAAGCTGTGCGTCGAGAAAGTTTGTTAAAAATTAAATACATTTAAAAAAATATAAAATTAATAGTTTTATAATGATTTTATACATAATTACTAATAGTGACTCTTAAAATAGAAAATATATAATAAAACAAAACTTCGGTTTATTTTGAAGATGTAGTAGAACATTCCAATTTTACTCGAAAATTCTTTGTCATGAAAAACATAAATTTACTTATTTCTTCTAAATAATAATGTCACTACATTTTAAATATAACTGTAGTTTGGCTGAGCAAATGCTAAGTTTAAACTATTTTTTCAATGGTAATTATATTCAAACGGGGTTTGTGTTGCTTCAGGAACAATTTTAATTTGATTTGCATCTCAAAAAAATGTATTGCCTGATGTAAAATATTTATAAATAAACTAATTATCTGCATCCTCTTAAAACATTTTTTTATTGATTTTTCTGATAAAGCCTTAATAGTTTTAAACGTCTAATAATCACTAGTTGATTTATAAATGAAATAATCATCAATGGCTCAAACTAATAATAGTGTATTATATTTTAAATTGTACATTGCTAATAATATTGTTAGTACGGCGAGAAAAAAGACGGGAAATGTGCAAACGGCGGGAAATTTGAATATGTTCACAATTCCTCGATACGGATCGGGGTTGTTGGCCAAAACACAACGACTCACCGGCATAAAAATGAGGGTGCTGTTTGGTATTCGGATTGCGGTACCGGAAATAAAAGTGTTTTCATTTCATACGAGAGGCTGCTTTATAAGAATTACTTGTGTGCCGCCATTAATGTATGTTACCTGAATTTTAAAATTTGCAAAAAGGAACGTGGCCCTGAATAATTACGTTAAAACCATAAATAATCACGTAACACATCATGACACAAAAATATACGTTTTCTAATAAAAAAATATTTAAATTGAATGTATTTCTGGCGGTTCACGTGAATATTCGTTCGTAAATGGAAACTAATGCAACACGTTTTATTCGTACGGGCATTTACATAATAATTCGAAATATTTCGTACAAAAAATTCCGTACACGTTGAATGTGAGATGAATGTCAGAAATCTGCTTACCTAACATTTTATCATAAATATTTTCATATATATTTCAATACAAATATTATTAATCTAAAAAAATATAAAATTTCTCTTTTATATTATGATTGATCACAATGAAGAGGGTTAAAATAAATATAGGTTTACAATAATTGATATGTCATTCTATTATAATACAAATACCAAATGGATGCTAGTAAATTGAACTTTCTAATAATATATATATATACGACATCTGAAATAAATATAGATATTATCACAAGAATCAAATAACTTAAGAGAATACATTTATATTATTGGTAAATTTTTATTTATTATTTATGAATTACATTTAATTATAATATAAATACAAATCATTGCTTTGATTAACTATGTATTTGAAACACACGTAAATTGATTAATATAAAAACACTTGTGACTTAATTTATTATATATTATTAAATTACGGTATGACGCTCGGTAATAATAATATTATATATGAATGTAATAGTTTTTCTCAATCCTGAAAAGGGTTTTGAATGTATTTTGATTATTCAGACCACGATAAATCATCAGAATATTAATAATTCGATATTTTTCTCGATTCTCATGCGTAGGCCGACCGAAATTGGTTAGCGATATCACATTTGCGGTCCGGATTCTTTTATGCTGTCTGTTAAATTTTTGTGATGATTTCGCTATATCGCTTTTATTTCGAGATTCTCATATCTGTATCGCAATTTCACTCCCCTATCCCATTGTCTTATTCACCAATATTATTTTTAATGGATTTCCTCTGTCAGTGTGTACCGTCGACAAACAGACAATAACTGTTATAGCCCGCGGCAACCGCACCGGACAAAGACATCCGATATCGTTGAGGGCCAGATATATTATTGTCTGTTTGCAGTATTGTAAGAAGCGTTCGGTCAACTGGCACTTGGTTCGAAATTGATATGTTGTGATTGTTCCGGGAAGGAAACCCGCCGAGACCATTGTGAATATGGCCGATTCATTTTTGGCAATATCCTTTTAACACACAAAAACAAAGAGCAATATATTGCGATCGTGATATATTAAAAATATCCCCACCGAGTCCTCCATCGCTCCTTGTTAATATGAGAAATGCGTATAGGGCCTTCTATTTTGTATTGATACATATTCATTTATTTTCATCAGATGGTGGCTATCGTTATTACTATGCTCAACAATAGGAACAATAACATTTATTTAATTACGATTTACCAATAAAAGCGCGAAATTTTCATTTATCGTTATTAATTATATTTTAAACGAACAAGAAAAAACATCGCTTCGACAACAGAAGCGAATATCGTTGTTTTTATTTTTTTTTCGCAATTGCCGACAATAAACATTTATAATAATTGTTCTTTGGACCCTTTTTAGATAAATAAAAAAAACTTTGGATCATATAGGATTTATATTAACACTATACAATCCGATTAACCGCGTGGACTAAATAGTTATATATAAAAAAAAACAAAAATTTAGCTATTCACAATTCAAAATTCACTAATATTAATAATAGTATTCGGATGATTTATAATCTTCATATTCATACTCTTTGATTAATAGAACTTCAACTTAAAAAAAGATCTCAGCTGTTTATCAATTATTTAAATAGATTTTTGATGAATAAATTATTTTAAATTTATTAGTAATAAATATTAATCAATGAGAAGTTAAAGGCTACAGTGAACTCTAAAACATGCTTTTTGACAGTTGAATAAAAAGTGTGACATTTATGACATTTAAAAACATGTGTTTTTAATATGAATTTATAAATATTTTTTGGATTAATACTTTAATTTAATTATTAGCTATAGTTAAATAACAATTCATTTTCATTATTTTTTTTAAGAAAGTAAGATTGTATAATATTTAGAAGACAATCAAAAAGATGTTTACAAAATATTTTGCTTATTATTTTTACAGAATGAGTAATTTAAGATCTGCTTTTGATATTGGATTCTAGTAGCAGGAGAAAAATAAACATCTATTTTTAAAAAAAGTTGAATAATCAATATAAATGTTTATAAGGTAATAATTTTATTTATGAGTCATTTAAATCTTGGATAATATTTAGGTAACTTCTCACATTTCTCCATATTGTTGTAATATTTTTTTTTATTATCATTATCTATAACGATTACTTAATATTTTATTAAATTGAAATATATAAAATATATTACGCTTATATGTACATATTGTTGGATTAATGGCAAGGCTAGTTATATCCAAATCGTCATTCACCTATATAAAGATTTAAACATATTTTTAAGAAGAGGTGGGTAATGACCCTCTAACTTTTACATTCCGCCTTGACCGCCTGAATTTCATTTCATGGTTAACCGAGTACTACCTTAGCTCATTCACGGTTACCTCACATTAACATATTCTTTAGTTAATATAAGATTATATCATATTTAATTATAAGATATATTACTATTTAAGTACATATGAGATATTTTACTGTATTTGATTTGATAAAAATTTAAAAATATAAAATAAAAATTTTAAAACCAAATAATATATCAAAATGAAAAATATATTAAAGTTCAGTTTACAGCAATGTGTTGAATATAAAAAAAATATACTCTAAGTAGTAAAATAAATCTTCAGCAACAAAAAAACGTAACGTTTTAAAATGTGTGTGGTTTTCAGCTAGTAAAAAAGTTTTATTGGCCCCGTTGCCGGCAACATCTTGTACGATATTCCGACTTTGTTCCACTGGCAACGGGGCCAGAACGATCGTTTTTATCGCGGCAAAGTCAGGGTTTTCAGCTGCGGCGGAGGTAGGTGGATGTAACAAATTATCGGTTCTTTTGTTCACCTCTTGCTGAATTTAAATACCCTTCAGCTGAAGAAGTAATGGTCCCCATAGAAACGTTCGCGGTTTGATTGTTTCCCCCACGTTAATAGCCTGGAATACATTGTTCGCTTCGACGGCGAACTATGGCCAACTGATTCGTTGGTTCGATTTTTTTTTCGCTGTCAAATGTTGAACAAAGTTGCGAATTTTTTTCAATGAAAAAAAACAGTCGATTTGTCTAAAATACGGTGATTTATTGTGCCTTATTTTTATTACAATATTTATGGGTACGAGCGTATCAGGAATTACAATACTGAAAAAATAAATTCACACAGCAAATTTGGCATAAAAGTCTTTTGAATACATTAATTTTTCATATTGCAAAAATATTTACTTAAAGTCTACATATACGTTTTTTTCACAGGAAGCGACTTTTTCTCGTTCAAAGTTTCACTTACAGCAGAAACCCCTTGAACAAACATATACGGATTCTGTCTCTTTTAAAGTAAATAGATATATATATATCTATGTATCATCTTAAAGAGACATTGATATTATATTAAGTACGTAGCTTTTTTAATAAATTATAAATAAATGTCAACATAATATTTAATGTGATGATGATGATTTCGTATGGCTTTTACTTTGCCATTCTTCGCATGCTCGTTCGTTGTTGGAGTTTCCTCCTTTATTTCGAAGCACGCCAAGAACAACATTAGTTGGCTACGTAATCCAGATGCAGGTTGACCCACTAGCTTTCCGAAGGGGCAGGCCCCTCAGCCACCTGGTGCGGCATTGCTTCCATCCGAACGAGTTTCCTCGTTGTCGCTACGGCCTGGGAACGAAGGACGGAGCGAGTTTGTAGGAAGCGGAAATGTGATGGGAAACGGCTGGGAATCCGGTGAAACGGATGGGAAAGGAACTATCCCGGCATTTACCTTTGAATGACTAGGGAGCCGGGTCAACCTAGCCCGGGATAGTCGCATCTCTACACCAGTTACTGGTGACAGAGATACAAAGAATGTTTCTAGATACTTCTACGTGGTTATTCTAAAGCATGCGTTTCTACAGACCTTGAAGTGATTAGTACTAAGCGTGCTTTGAGTCTTGAGAAGTTATTAGTTGGTCAACAGATTAGGGTCATCTAGGGATGAGTGATGTAAATAGCGCAGCAGGGTGAGACAAAATGAGAATTCTGAAAATAGGAAGAAGCATTTAATTCTTTGTACGATTATTGTACATATTTTTGCACTGTTTTGTTGGGTATTCATTTAAGTTCAATTGGTCCTCTAGTCAACTCTATGCAGGGTTATGTTGCTGACCATCAATTTTAATGGTATGGTAGAGAGTTGTGTTTCATTTCTGATAAATTCTTGGTGGCTATATAGGTATTCTGAATCCCTGTGTTATTCATAGAAAAGTAGGGTGACCAATAAAGTGGCCGCCACCGGCGGTTAATATTGGCTAGTTTAAGGTTTTTGTATGGGATCTCGCCGTCGAAAAAAAGGTTTGACACCTCACTATTTGTTGGCGAGCTGTCGCTTTGTCTTCGATCGGTTTGAAGGCCGATCAAAATATCTAAAGTAATTAAACGATACAAGTAAAATAGCGATATAAATTGGGGAATGAATAAAACCGTTTATTGTGGGTATCGACTTATCTGGTCGCTGGTATATCATATTATCGCTGAGTATCTGGCAAGGCCCAAACGCTCAGCGAGTGAGTGTTTCTTGGCTAACAAATGATGATGAATGATGATGATATACATGTAATTCAATAAATAGTTTATGAGTCATGATTTAAATAACTTTGTTTTAAGAAATCTAATTACAATTAATAGCAATTAACATTTTAACAATTAGGTAAAATATTCATCAATTTTCATTGAACATTCTTTAGTAAGTTTATTATAATAAAAATAATATTATTTATAAAAAGGTTTATAAATAATATTATTTTAGGTGATTAGCAGTTAACATTTTCATTGAATCTAAAACTGAAATGTCAAATCTGAAATATTTTATGAATATTAATTATTTTAATCAATTCTATATTATCATTTTTTCATAGAGAATACGTTTAATAAATTATTGGTTTAAAATAATGAACAAAAATAAAACTTAATACAAATCAAGGACATTTTAGAATGTCCTATATTAAATAAAAATGAATGACAATCTATATTAAATTTGCCTAAAGTTAAAATAAATGATAAATGCGTTTTGTTATTTTTAATATTTTAATTTATCTTATTTTCTCGTAATTTCTAATCATGTTGATATTTTCAATGTCACCATTTTTTTGATGTGTATGAAATTTTATAATTTCTTATAACCGAACAATTATATACATTCGTTGTATATTTATATATTTTTTTTATCTATGTTCTTTTTACACTACTTTTATTTTATACATTTTTTTATATTTACATTTTGTTATTTATATTTTTATTTACATTTTTTCAACCACGCATTGTTTTTTAATAATAATAAATAAATATCACGTGTTTATTAAATATTTTCTGTATATAAATTCTATATTTTATTTTAGTAAAATTTATATGTACAAATATTTTGAGTTATGTATGCAGATACCACTGTCGCCATCTTAATTTTTCCTAGGTAGTCTCACCAAGATGACACAACTTACAAATGTTCCACCATCGGCACATAGTCTAAGACGAATCCGTGTCGCGGAAATATACGACGGCATGAATTATTCATAAATTACCACGAGACCCTTGATAAGATTTTTATTTCGCACTGTAATGGCCCCCGGGTAGAATCCGCCCGGGCCGTTTGTCAGCGCCCGGCCCTGCACTGTCGTCGCGGCCCCTACATCTTTAATGACTTTGTTTATAATAATGACTGCAAAATGGGACAAAAGACTGGGGCGATCAAAAATTTGAATAAATTAAGCGGACCCCGAATATTTCACATAAAAAGCGTTATTAGTTTTAATCGTGTCGTATTTTTTATTTCTCAGAAAGCAATTTCGGTGTGCGGGCCATTGTTGTCGAAACATTATTAAGTGCGAAGTTGGCGATGGGATGTGCGAAATGCAATTACGCGTAATGTAAGTAAGTGCATACAAGCTCAAACAACAAAGATATGAGCTCACGGGCCCCCGCTAAATAATTGCACTAGAACCGCGCAAAGCGAATTGTTGCGAAACTGCTAAATTAACTGCACAAATTGTTTCAGATATGTTTAAGAGGACTCCTAACTACATTGGACATCTTAGTCAGACATGTTATATTTATAAATTAAGCATAGCTATGACATAATCGAACTCGGAGTTGTAGAGGTCGTGCTGTTTTTGAAAGAGATTCCGACTTTAGCATCACCACCGGCTCGAGTATCATAGAAAGCATTTATTTATCGCCTTCAAAATTGTTTAATCCTATAAAAGTGCTAACAAGAATGCTGATTTAATATTAGATATAATAAAAGCATTTTTAAGGACGAATTCTGATATATAAAGTAGCTACTATTTTATTTTTATTTATTATATAAATAATGTGCGTCTGACAATGTACTTGTTTTAATAAATATTATTACTATCTCAACCGTATAAAATGTTCTCTAACATTCTACCAAAGACTGTCGAAATATAAAATGAATAGGAGAATATTTGTAGAACAATTTTCTTTTTACGGTAGATTTTGTAAAAAACGCCAAAATTCAATAAACGCCAGAAATTATAAGCATTTATAGTTATTAATAAATAATTTACTAGACGAAACCTAACATTGCATGTCGTGGAAACGGTCACAAAAACATTGCGTGGAAACGGTCCGCCGACCCAGAGTACCGCGAGGCATTCGTACGCCTCCGGAGAGAGTATAAGGCGACGGGTTCACCAGGACCATCACAACTACGCGTTGCTATGTTAGCAGCGTTTGATGGAATCACCAAAATTTTCTTTAGAATTACATTAACGCAAAGAGAATGGACGACTCCGTATCAAAATCCATGATATTTGATGGTGTTACTTCGTAACTCCCAACAAGTGCCAATTCTTTAACTCGCGCTTCACTTCAATTAGTATTCGAGCAATCCGGGCCTCATTACCAACCCACGATATTAGTTTGTCATCCTACTATTTGAATGCACCACAGCTAATCATCGACACCGTAGACAAAGCTCATATGATGTTTGCTCTTGGAAAATTAATTTTGAAACGATCAGCTGGACCCGATATTATACCTTCGTTCGTTCATAAAGCATATCAAAATGGATTAACATAGCCACTTTGTTATATTTTAACCTATCCGCTAAAATCGTCCCAGTTTCCAGACTTGTAAAAACGTTTAAAGTCACTCCCATATTTGAAAAAAGAGATAAGTCAGATGTTGCCAATTACAATTGCATTTGTTTGTTTATCGGACTTACCAAGTTGTTTGAGATGATTCTGCATAAATACATGTTACACCATATTGAATGCAGAATTATCGATGAGCAGCATGGATTCAACCTGGACGCTCAACTTGATCCACGGGTTTTCGACGCGTAAGTCATTGGATAAAGAGTTGATCGACGTTATCTATAACGGCTTTGGAAAAGCGTTTTTTAAAGAGTCGATCATGCTAGGCCTCATTTTGGGGGTGGATGGTTTTGAATCGTATTGTAATCTCATACGTTTCTTCTCAAGTTACCTTACAGAGAGCAATATATATGCGACTCAAACGTCGTATGGTTATAGCTTTTCGGCATTCCACAGGGGTAAAAATTTAGGACCTTTATTATTTGTCTTATTTATAAATGATATTCATGTAAATTTGCACTTTTTGCAGACGATTTAAAAATATTTCGATCTATTACTTCAGTGGAAGATGCTATTTTGTTGCAGCTGGACATCGATTCTTTGCACGATTGGTCAATATCGAATCGTCTTCCATTAAGTATTGAAAAATGTCAATCAATGACATTTTATAAATCAGAGAAGCCCATCATCTTTAATTACAGACTTGAGAACGTAATTCTTCCTAAGCAATCATCTTCTAAAGATCTGGGTATTTTGTTTGATTTTGAATTAAAATTTAATTTACATCTATCGGACGTGTGTATGAGGTCGTCAAGAATCTTGGGCTTCGACTTAAGAAATTTTCATCACATTCGTAGCATCTTAGTCATACGAGTGCTATACGATGCATTGGTTCGGAGTTTGCGCGATCAGGTTCCATTATATGGGCGCCTTATGACGCCTCGAATTCCCTCAGATTAGATCCTGTAGACAAGTATTTATAGAATATTCAAGTATAGATCTCATCACAAAAATAATAATTACATATATTTGAATGAAAAACAAAACAGTATACTTAATCTTAAGTATATTTATGACACTCGAGTTCATAGATTAATATTAAAAATATTATCTAAATAAATCTATATAATAATGTAAATTTATATTTTAAAATAAATAATTTATTAGGTAATCTTCTAATATGTTCTTAGGTATATAGAATACACAATACATAAATAATCTTAAGTAAAAGTAAGGCCCGGATCAATGCGCATAATATTTCGCGCTATATTACGTTTTCATATATTTGTCACAAGTGAAATATGTGACACATTGTATATATATTTTGCGTATTTATGAGCTTATGCAAATCGAGTTGTAAAAATATTTTATTACACAGCCCTGAAAGGTTTCAGAACACACGACCTGTGCGTTCTGCGATGGCCGACTCATATCTCGATACGGCCCATTATGAGAGCGCGATACTCGCGAATATTCTCAGCGGTGCTCCGCTACACAAACGCCCCTGTCGCAATAAATCAAAATAGTGAATTTCACTTATAGTACTAAGATAAATGAACGAGGGAAAAGGGGCCTAGCTGCTGGGGGTGGCTGATATTCCTATTTATTTATGCCTATAATGTGTATCTACACGGGCAATGCCTGAGAGAGTTGGAACGGCGGCGCTAGTCTTATATTAATGTCACAAGAATATAAGTAGTATATAAGTTTTACCTAATATTAGTTTTGTATCAGAGTTTAATTAGAGTAATAATTATGTGTATTAATAAAAAATATTTAATAATCTTCTACCTTGAACACCATACAATCTCTAGAATGAAAGTGCGAGTCCAGAGAAATGTTTGATCTTACGAGAGTGACTTGCTATGATCCTTTTTTCGCCTATACCCTACTTGGTATTCACTTTTTTTTATAAAAAGGGTTCTCTTCTCTTAGCCATTGCTAACATCGGATGCATAACCCTGTGCTTCGATGAATGGTAGGCGATTTATTGTCGAGCTTTCCTTCAAGAGATTGTTTTCATTTTGCATTTGAATTTGAATGTAAAGACATTTTTTAATGTATTTAATAGCACACATACAGAGATTATATGATGCGGAATTATAGAGTCGAAATACCATTTTAAATATAAACAATTCTTATAATAAAAGAAGTAGAATCGTTCATAACTCCAATGTTTAGAACATGTAATCCTATTTACCGGTATCGTATTTTTTTAAGATACAGCAAGATTGCTTTCCTTATTAAATTTCGCAAATTTGTATGCCACTAATCTTTAAAATATTGCTTTATAAATAATATATTCGACTCATTTAAGTAGAATTTATGCAATATTACATTATTAACTATGTAATTGAATTTTGAGTCGACTAAATATTTGAACTTTATGTTTTAATTATAACATTTTGTATAAAATCTAATTCAAGTTGGGTGAATGGGAATAAATGAAATTGATCTTAAAATAGTTATTTTTTATCTATATAATGGTATATGTGTAGGAGAAAATTCAGAGTCCATTTGGAATCCCAAGTTTTTGATTTTCTCGAAAAACTCTTAATATAAATCATAGACAACCAGAACTTTTTCTTTTTATATAAAATAGTCTGTCTAAATAAGATATATTATAAATAATCATTGACTTTTATTGTTCACAATTACGAAAAATAATAAAAACAACATTCGCTTTTGTAGCCACGGGCGCCATGTTTTTTTCTCGCTCGCCTCTTGTACGATTTACCAAGTGCGAGTGAAACGTATACTAGTGACATTTGCGGTAAAATTTTAGCTGTCGGTTTATCGGTCGACTAGATGTGTCCGTCATATTGATTAGTAGAAAATCCAAAATATCGTCTAAAATGTGAAGCATATCATATATAACTATTTTTACTTTCAGAGTAATCCATTTTTTTTAAATAAGGGAAAGATATTGAAAAGGACTTTATCAATATCTTAACAGGAAATACTTGGGATTTTTCAAATTATGGTGATCTAAAACATTTCTTTAATTTGTTTTGTCTGAATTATAACTTAAACCCCATACTTGTATACAGTTAAACCCCCACTAACACTAAAATCGGGACAGTGTTATTTGGAGTCGTGTAATTGGGGGAGTGAAGCCGTCCGGCTGTGTGCGTATTAGCCTGACACGTGTTGAATATACAGACGCTAGGCAACGTTTGACTGTATGTGAATGCGATCGCGCAATTGGGGGATTTGCGGCGAATATTTCAACTCAGCGCGTAATTCGGGGTAGTGTAATAGGGGGTTCTACTGTACTGTTAGCATTATTAAAAGCTTTACTTTTCTTGATTGCGATTAAGCGGTTGGCGCAATACATAACCCCCTTGTACTGTGCGAGTTGTCCTTATGGGCGCCACCTCACTACCATCGAACCCGTTCACGTGTGCTTTTCTTCCGCCAAGGCGAGGACAGAGCTCACTCAAAAAAGCTCCTCGGTATTAGAGCTATTACTTTGCCTCAACCCTTTGGCCAGTATGTGGATATATTCGATGTCAAAATACTCAGCCGTTTTGTTGATATCCTATGAAATTTTATGAATTCTTTTCTTCAATTTTATTGTAATATATGTTGTTATTGTGTTATTTATTTTCTCATGTATTATTATGTGTTATGCGTGATTGGCGAACTGGGTCATTCTGTAATGCCAATCACGCATTGTCTTTAAATAAATAAATAAATAAATAAAAAAAAAAAAAAAAAAAGCACACATTTAATCTGTGCTTAGCTATATATGTAGTTATGCATCATTTACCTTGTGGGGGTTATGGTCCTCCGTATAGATAAATCTGACTCCATAAGATTTATATTTATTTGCACTAGAATTACAGACAGAAAGGCAGAAAGAATATTATTGATAAAAGCGATCGCGTCGGTTTCACTGCGTCGAAGTAGCGACGTCGATCTACTTCTGGTCACCGGCTCCCCGGTCTTCGAAGATTCTGTGGCACTGTACACTGATGTCCGGTATTTGTCCGCTTACGGTGAAGTCCACGTCTTCAGCCTCGTAAGGACGTCGCACAAATTGCAGCTCTAGCTCGAGTGTCTGCAATTTGCGGCCATGGCGCGACCGCAGTCAGCGCTCGGAGGCATCGGAGAGAGTGTGTTTCTTCCCGACGAGCATCACCAGCTCGGTCGGTATCTTCAGTACACTGGGTTTCAAAAGTGCAACCCCGAGCTCTCCAGAATGATCTCGCGCAGGTAATTTTAACCCGTGGATCAGCTACCACAGTGTCAAGGGGGGGGGCGAGTTTCTTCGCAATTGGAACATTCTAGATTTCTCCATCGGAATTTGGGTCGGTGGAGCGGTCCTTTATGACTGCGCGTATATGCCGGCCAAGGCGCCGACGAATCTGGAATATTGTGCAGTTTGCAATACGACGAATTCATTAACTAGCGGATGCTCATGGCGATATATTTCATCCACCTTTTTTTTGAGACAGAAAGTGCATAATAATGTTTCATAAAATTCGCCTGGCCGGCAAAATGACCTAACTGCCAACATCCGTTATTTCGGTATTTCGTATTTATGATGGCGGAGGATGTTACAGCGGACATCATATATCATGCCCCGTGCAACATTGAAATGTATTTCTTTAGAAACTTAATAACACTAAAATATTTCTTTGCGCAATAACTTGCGTCCCGATATCCGCCTATCCAGGCATCTCAACCTGTGACCGCTACAACCTTTTTGTTCTATTTTTTAAGATTTAAAATAATTTTCTGATTCTTATGACAATGATATAAGCAAATCCTGAACGGGTACAGGAAGCAGGTAAGTACTTGGGTAGATGCGAGTGACCAGGGGCACAGGCAACAGACATCTCCTGCGCCATTTGTATAGATAATGTATCCGAATTGTCGTCTTCTCGGCTGCTCCGTCGTAAAGTGGGTTTTCTCGTTTTATTCCGGATTACATTTCACGCTCGAAGGCTTTTATTGCCTTATAAAAACATTTCAGTCGCCCGTGTGTATGTGTATGATTCACTTTATTTTCATTTTATCACGATGAATGTCATTTTGCATCCCCGTCGACCGTATCGTCGATTTATTCGGCGGACGCCTGACCCCCCCCCCCTACCATGTTTTTTGGCGCTGTTGCGAATTGGGACAAAGCCACACCCCACGTAATCCCATTTCACAAAATAATATTTTTTATTAAAAATAATCAGACTAGATTTCAATATTTAACAATCACTCTAGAACAAATTTGCGCAAGTGATCGATTTAGTGCAGTTTGGTCATCTGAAGAGATGGAATTTCTTTAAATGTTGTATACATAAAAAAAATAAGCAATGTCTTCAAAGTTTAGTGCCGTATATAATTTAAAAATGAATAAATTGAAATAAAATAATTTCTAAATAATTTTCTTAACTTACTGACATAAAAAAGTTTAGAAATGGCTAAATTATCTAAAACATTCCATAAAATTTTCTTCAAAGTGTAGTAAAGTAAAGTGACATCCCGCAAGACTTCTAAAGACCACTCCCGCAACATTGACGGGAGCGGTCCATTCATTGGTTGGATTGAATCAAGCTCGGTTAGATGCGCTGCCGAGGTAGCCCCGCTTCCCTTATCGAGTTGACCGTGTTCCTGTTTTATGTTAATGGTGTTTCAATACAGAATTTACAACTACACCATCGGGGACTCAACCTAATGTTTGGCGAATTTATTGGTCAAGACTTAACCGCCGAAACTTTGTCATCCTCGGACTAAATTTATGGCGTATTGTTAGGTGGGGAGGTCATAAACATAAAACGTGCTTACGTATTGGACTATAAACTTCCGCACACCGTCCATTAAAAGATAAATCTGTTTTTTTTTTACTACTTAAAGTGAAAATATAAAAATATACGAGCTGAATATAGGGAGAGTGAAGCTGGAAGGGGACCGGTCATCCCCGTCGATGGTGAATAAACAAAATTATTTCATTCTGGCTTTGTTACTTTTTTATGATCCCCCTGGAAGACACGTTTGTTGAGGTGGGTTAGCTCGTATAATATAATATACATTGCAAAATTGTATATGCGTTGCAAAATCTGAATAATGATTGTCAAAAGTAAGAGTATTACAAATTTTCAATACAAAATTAAGCATGAAATACCCTCTGCGAAATCGTACTCTATTATATTATAAATACATAACCGAATTTCTATTCAATTACCGTAAATGTTTTTTTTTTTCACTAAGAAAATATTTCATACAATCCGTTTCAGTATTAAGTAGATTGAAAAATTTATCAAATTACACAGCGCCCCTGATCGTAATTAACTTAAAAACTATTAGGACTGGGGTAGATTGGAGAATAAAAAATATTCTTATTCGAACTATGAAAGAAAACTCGTTTAAAGCCTTTGTCAAGGGGGAGAACACCTGCTCGCGAATCGGAAATTGCTTAAATACGAAAAAGACTTTGATTAAAAATATTCCTATTCAACTTTGTTCATTAGTATAAAAGAAAATCATTAAACGCTGAAAAAAATCGAAAATAAAATATTTACTATTTAATAAAAATATATTTTGCTATCTTGTTTTATGCCTGCAATTATTGTCATTAAAATATGGTTATTATCATAAATATTTAGATCAAATTTGAATATTAAATATTTAAGGAATTCGCTGTAATTAAGTGCGTAATTAATTAAATGCTCAGAGGCTAAGATAATCAAGAATTAATTTCAGATAAATCATAAAAGATAATAATGAATATAACTCAAATATATGTATTGTAAAATATTATACATTTTAATGAATTCCAACGCATATTAGATTAAATTAAATTAAATCCTAACAAGTGAATTTAGGGTAGTAATTTCGTAGAATTATTAAAACTTCAAATCTAAATTGATATATTATTAAAATTTGAAAGTATTTGTTTTAAATATAGTAAATAAATGTAGTCATC
>JAGXCT010035923.1:0-16407 GCA_022495035.1 Philopotamus ludificatus | reverse complement strand
TGTTATTTCGCGTGATGTTGTGCAAGAGCGCTGTCTGCTTATCAGCGTCAGGTATTGAACGGACGTAGTGTAAGCCGATAGCGGAGTGCAGGGGGGAGGTGGTCTTGCCGTTAAGCGCCATATCGCGCTGCGAATCGGTGCAGTCGTACTGACTCATAGCTTCTTTGAGCCATGTGTGATTTGTCATTTATTTTATTATTGTTAATATTATTTAGTATTTGTACTTCTACTTATTATTTTTATATTTCATATTTTAAATACAAAAAAATACGCGAAGCGCCACTTGATATACATAACATCTTAGTAGAATAATAAGTTTGTTTAAGCAACCGTTAAATCTTGCATCTGCACAGTTACATTTATAGTGCATAGTCAAATAGTGTAGACTTTGGGTTCCGCATAAACTCTTTTACTTGGAAAGTAGAAGAGTTCTATTGGAAAGTTAAAGAATTCAGGAATCTCAAAGGACTTTTCTCATTAAGGCGCGATTGCAATTAAGGCTACTAAATCTGTTCCAAAATTTATATTCAATTATTAATACTAACACTATGCTTTTGTAAATTATGGTTCAGAAGATTAAAATAGGCAATATAAATTGAAGGGATACACTTAATTCTAAACCCCATAATTTATTAATGACGTATACACATCCATAATTCATTCATTAAAGAGTTCTCTTACATCAAAATGGTTTCCAGTACAATTAATCACAATTCATTTTAAAATTCGCCATTTAAAATAATTGTTATATTGTTTCTAATTATTATGATTATTTTAAACGGGTGATAGTTTGTTCTATGAGTGATCTCAATACGATACTAACCCAGATGCGACCAGTATGAGTTACACTCAATTTCAATACGTATCTCATCCGAGAGCTTAGCGCGAGTGCGTAACGGCGTCAGATTAATTGCGTAGGGTTTTCACTAATACCTGCGTAAGCCTTTATCGAGGGCTAAAAGGGGGGAGAACGATAGGGGTATAGGGGGGGTTGGAAAGGATTGTAGGACATAAAACTCGGAAATTACCGAAAATTACTATTGGAAATAAAACTTTAGGCCGAGCTTATCACAATAAAGTGCCCCCGGCATTAGGAGTGGATTGTGCTAATGTCAATACGCGTGCGGAGGGTCCGAGTGTTCGTAGAGGCCCGCGGGCACTAATTAGCAGATCCGGCCCTGTCCTCCGGATTGAATGGGATTGATATTGCGCTTACACTGTCGCTTTAAAAATATTAAAATCGTATAATGTGTTCGCACAAATCATTGGCTTTCGCGTAGTCCGGCCCAGGGATCCAGTTCAGATTATCTGTAAATGTGAGATATACTAAATTACGGGATCATTTTCAGTTAAATGTTTCATAAAAACTTGCGAATAGAGACTTGTCGGATAATCCAATGGAACATATCACTGTAAAATGAATATTTGGGTACATTTGGTGGATAACAACGTCGGTATTTTATTACAATTTATAACCAAATGGATAACGGAAATTATTTTTCTTTGGATTTAAATATTTTATGTTTTGATAAATTTTATATTACATGTAAATATTTTGATCCGAATATCTCGTTTACGACATTTATGTTTTTTTTTATTATATTCCCATAGGATTACATCAATTTAATTTTTAATTCGCGTCCTCATGACCTTCGCTAAATAACTGATTCGACTCATTTCTATCCCTGTCCTGTCTTACTGAATTTTACAAAACGTATTAATTATGCAGGCCAGTTTTGCGCATCTCGGGGGACTATTACATGGCCGTCGAAGGTTGTTTGTTGGAGTCTCGCACCAGGCCAATCACGTCCTTCAACTAAATTTTGCAGCGGGCTGGAGAGAAGGGGGATCGAGGGTGAAGCCCAAGGGCGCGGTCTGGCCCCGGGCCTCACACGTGACACGCCTGCCTGAGGCGCTCGGCGCCACAAAATGCAACTCTGCACAATCCGATAAGCGAATGTGCTGAAAATGTCTAAGGTGAAAATTTCTCAAACACCTTTCCACTTTATTATACCCACGGTAACATGTTCAAACATCGGGGCTTCCCTCGGCTGCACTTATTACGTATTTTCATAGCGTAGTACTGCACAAGGGCCACGTTCCATCTGGTTACACCGTTTTATTTTTATTTTATTAAATGGCAAAGAATCCACAGAGGAATAAATCATAAATTCAAGAATAAAATATGGTATTTTTTTTAACAAATTGAGTCATCATTTATTTGCAAATTTAAATATAATGTAAAATATAATTAGAGCATAAATATTATTACTAATGACTCAATCATGTAAAGTAATCAACACTACTAAGATATATGTATATATACAATCGAACATCGTATAAGATTGTTATATGTTTCCAAAAAACCATTGTATAAGGTTTGGACATTCATGTAAAATTAGTGTAGGCGTTCTATAAAAAATATCAAAGGTTATGTCCTTTATTTGTTTCAATAAACAAAATAAACAACAAACAATCGCTATCGCTTGCAATCCGTTATATTGAACGCCTTATTGAGATCAGTTGTAGGTTTTCATTATCAGAAGATTCATATTCTTAGATTTACCCTTTAAAAACTGCGTAATAAGCAATTGACGGCTTTTAGCGTTCAAATCTTTTTGTGTCTTATATTTTAAAAAAATTTTCTTATTTATAAGCTTATCCTAAGTGTGACACATATAGTTGCTTCATTGCAACAGCTTAATCATGATAGGTTCATTTAATATATTTTGACTGGTTCTACTTTGAAAAAATCACGATTCACAACTATTTCTTTGATACCTTATATACATGAGGTTTATCAAATTCTTCTCCATCGATACAACGACAAATATTAACACGTTGCGGTCCAGGGGACTCGAAAACGCGTCCTCACGTGCCAACGTAGACGTACGGGGGACGCGTTTTCGAGTCATCGTTGGCGCTGAAGTTAAACCAAAATCATTTATATTTCATTGATACGCAGGCCACACTTTGATAGGCTTTGAACTATTATTTTTTTTACATAGAGATAACCTTTCTGAACACAACAAAAAAATATATTGACGTAACTTAAATGGTATCAGAGTTACATCGACTTAACTGAGGTACTTAACTTTAGCTATTTTTTTCGCGAAATCACCCAGATTTTTTTTTTTTGAAATATGAAATTTCTCTCAGAATAACATTGTTTATATCTTTTTTTGGTTTAAGCACTTTATTTTTGTCGTTTATTTTTATACTTTTGATATTTATTGCTAATTTAAGCTTTTCTTCAAGTGTGAGTATGTTCTTATCTGTCTTTTTGTTCAGAAATTTTATAATTCTTATCCCTTGAAAATACATTCTTAGTAATATATTTGATTTTTGCCATTATTGTAGTTTTATTTGTTATATTGTATATTCCATATTTGTCAAAAACATTTATTGTATCTCAGGTTCATTAAAATAATTAACCACATTAAAATATATCGTCCTTCTTTCCTGTATTTGAATTATTAGCTCTACTTTAAGTTCCTTCCCTCGGAACTCTAAAAAAGAAATGTTATAATTATAATTATATTAAATATCACGGCTTATCAACCGTTTTGTGAAAGTATAGAGTTATACGAAGTTCATATATACTAAACAATATATTTTATTGCAATGGTAGATACATCTTCGTCTGAAATTCATAATTCTTCAACCAAACATGATAAAACGCATGACAAACGCAACATACGATTATTAATCTCATAATTCTAGTATATCAATTGTATCACAGTAAATTATTGCATAGTTTCAACACGACACCTTTATATTTCCATTGAAATTGATCGACGCGTTGTTTGCAAACCTCGCGTGACAGTCGAGCCCCTGTGAGGCGTCGCGACGCCGTACATTGCGCGTCAACAGCTTTATTAATTAACGTCTGACCATTCCCCGCTGGTGGCCCCAATCATTTCGACTCCAGTTCGATTCCGGACAATCAAATACCGGACAGTCCGCCGATAGAATTATCCTCCGTGCAATTCGCAATGTAAATGCGATGGCGGCGTCGGCGTCGCGGCGCTCTGATTGCATTGTAGTCAGCGACGACGCCAAAAGGAAAATATCAACTTTATGAAAATGCAGCAATTTCAGAACCAACTTCTTCCCCGCTAGATAGATTTGGATGCATATAAACGTAGAGCGAAATTAATCTTAGAAAACAAAATAAATATTTAATATTTAGGTTAAATTAATAAATATAATATATAAAAAATAACAACTTTATTAAAAAAATATATCTACATACTTAGATTACTTAATAAATATATTTATATAAATATAAATATATTCATACATAATAAACCTAGTTTAGTTATTGCCTATGCTTTTCCACGTTCGTCATTTAATTTATTATAATGCACGTGAGCACGTATCTCCACTGCCATATGAGGGCAGATTTGAATTGGAAATTCCTGCAAAAAATTCAGTTGAATTTATTATTGGATATTTCATATTGTTGTCCACGAATCCCTGTAATTCTTTGAATACATTTCCATTCCCATTCGCAATTTATTTGATACAAAACGTATGCAAAATGATTTGATTAACATTTTCAATTAATGGCAACTAGCTGAAGAATGTTTCTGGCCCATTCGTCGACTAGGTCAGTTAACATACGTCCGGTCCATACAATGGAGCAATGTCTGCTTACGATTCGCGAACAGATTAAGCTGTCATGTGGATATATGTCGTCATCCATCCACATTCCTGTCTCTGGTTATGGATATCTTCACATAATTGAATCTGCCGCTGGTATCCGCGTATTCAATTTCTATGGACGAGAACTCCATGTCCGAAGATTAAATACGTATGTTGACACTGGGGACAGATGCCAGCCCTTATTTGAATAATGATCAGTAAACAATACGGGTTATATGCAAATATGTTGCTAATTAGAGTATTATTTAGATCGTCGTGGACCATTCATTGAATACAATTTGTGTAAAATAATAAAATAATTGATTTGGAGCGTTACAGTATTAATTACAATTTTGTTTGCCGAGTTTGTTTTTCAATACACAAGATAAATATCTATTGGAAGCATAAAATGTATTGAATCAAAAAGCTTTTGCGAAATTATCAGGTTTTAAACGGAAATTGAATGTGGCATAGAAGTTCTATTGAAAAAAATAATAATATTAAATGTAATATCAAGCAAACTGGAAATATACCTTTTACGTATATTTTTTTATTATTCAATTTAAATTTCAATAGAGCGTATGCACTAGAATAAAAATATCATTATTTCTCCTACATTTAATATATTAATATTACCAGTCTTTCAGATAATTATCCAATAAGACGATAATATTACAATTGTAATAATACGAAGGGTTATGCCAAAATGTGATTTATTGTAAACTTAGTTAGTGTGAAATTAAATGTACTTATATTTTTTTATGATAACTGTAGGTAAATTAACTATTTTTTATCATTAATGGCGGTTTATTTCTAATTCTCAGCCCCAATTAAAAGGTGGCTTAATTCCTTCTTTGACGCCTATATAAAATAAAAAAGGAATCAAGCCAAATTTTAATTTTAATTTATTTAAAAATTATTAAAATATAAGCGATAGAATTTATGTTGTATTAGTTCTTAATTTTAATTAAAAATATTAATGACATCCATGCGTCTTAACGTTTTAGGTCAACATCTAGTGAAAACATATTTTTTTATGTAAGTACCATATTATTTAATCATTCCAAAAGCTATTGTTTTAAAACTTATAAATTTAAGAGAACGACGCGAAATTTTTGATCTTGAATAAAAACTAATAATTTATTTTATTAAAAGAATCTTCAGTAAAAAAGCTTTTAGATTAGAATTAAATTTTGAATTTTTAAACTACAAGTGAAAACACAAAAACATTTTGTTAGTCAGAAAAGTATAAACATTCGTAAGCTAATATTTCCGTATTAAAAATTTCGTTCACAATCGTATAAAGCGATGTTTTTCCTAATGTTGTTGCAAATTATGAATCCATATTGACGCAGAATTACGTCACTTTAGTTTAGTTACACAGAATAAAATGATTTTCAAAAAAATAATAATAAGTTAAGCAACCTCCGTCTGTATTATATTAGTACCCATAAGTAATGTCGTTTTTTTTAATGAAATTGAAAACAATTTTTTTTATGCTTTATTTAACTTTTCTTATACAAAATAATTCCCCATATTATCTATAACCTTCTGGCCACCTTTCTTTTAAATCATCCATGCCCTTCTTGTAAAACAAATCAGATCCAGCGAGTATGGAGGATGTAACAGGCTGACTCATCCAAGATCCTGAATTTTTTCACACGTTAATCTCGCAATATGAGGTCGCGCGTGAATGCGTGTGGAACACCTTCTTTTTTATTCTTTTCAAACTTCTTTAGGATCCTCTGAGTACTGGACCAGGATGTACCGAACTTTTCCAAAACAAATTAATGGTCAGCATCGGGTCGTCATCGATTGCAGAATTAACGGCTGCTTCATTCATCTAGACGGGTCGTCTACTTCGAGGCTCGTTTTCCAAACACAAATCACCAGATTTAAATTTTTTGAACTATCGTTGGCATTTCCTGACATCCAATATGTACACTTTCGTCACGAAGCATCCGTAAGCAGCATCCTGTCCTTTCTTTTTCAAATGATATTAGCGAAAAGTATACATCACCGAATGTTCCGACGGACACGTCTCTCCCATTGTCGTCAGAGGGATAAAGAAACCGTTTTTTGTGTCTGAAGGTAGGTAGGTAGCCGAGTACGGTAGCCGCTACAAAAGAAAAACTTATAACACGTCTTTACAGCCCAACAGACTGAAGGAGACTACTTTAAAAATGGCGCATCGAAAAAACGACATTAGTTATAGGTACCTATAATAATTAATGACTTTGATTTTTGCAATTTTTTTTATATTATATTATGATTAAATGTTAAAACATAGATACTTTTAAGAAAAATTACACCGATTTATGTAAAGCAAAAAAAAGTCTATTATACCTACAATTAAAATAATTTATTTATGCTATTATTAATGCCTTAATATCGTATGCTGTGATTTAATTAAACATGTCGCGGATGTGCAACAAGCTACTTCCAAAAAAGACCGCACAGCTATGATGTTTGCATTGCGACGCTACCACATCCGGCGTCGATGTGCGTAGGGGCGTCGCTTCCGTTTCCGGCGCTGAAAGACTTCGGCTAATTGTGCTCGGGGGCTTTAATTAGACTACGGGGAGAACGATTCTCGCAGGTTGGACCTACGAGACAGCGCACCTCCCTATTTATCCAGGCTTGCCAACATGCGAATATTCTCCCATTGGCACTATTGACACGTAACACATTACTGAACTTTGACGCTCAAGTGCACAACGCTCCGATTGTGTTACACCATTACGGAAACACGCACACATGGCGCGCTGGTTGTTGTGCGTGAATTATTATATATCGGGATTATTGAGCGGAAACGTATTGATATTAATTAATTTTGATTGGATCCTGTAATTTAATTTATTAACGTATAATTCAGCATTATCGACGGGCCAGAGGGTGTGGCCCGAACAGGTAGATCGAAACGCTTCACGTTATGGCCCCCGCCTTTAAGCATTTAACGAACAAACCACAAATAATGCTGTTTGCAGATTTTGAAATGCATATTTTATGCAAATTCAATAAGATTTTAATATTTTTAGTCAAAATGATGTCAACGAATCGCTTGTGGCGAGTCAAAGTTAAAGCTGTCCCCTTCAACTCAAATATGAGTTGAAAAGATCTTTAACTTCGGAATACGATGGGAAATTATTATCTTATTAATGACCTGAATTTTGTACAAGGTTCATAAATACGAAACAGATCAAATTAATATTTAAAATATTTTATTATTCTTGTAAAAAAAACTACATATTATGATTTTTTTTTATTTAAATCATGAATAATTAATAATTTCTAAAAATTAACATATATTCTGTGCTTCGTTCGACTAGAATTGACTTATTATTTTTTTGTTATGTATAATTTATTCTTATTCTCAGATATAATATTGATATTTTATTAATATTTACAAGTTATTGAGTCATAATAATCATTTCATTAATATCAATGTCTCCATAATATCATTGTTCAATAGTATGTGTATCCGTAAATGGAGAAACTATTATTAGTATCTATTTGATATATTGCTTCATTGGAATTGTATTCGGTGGAATTAATTCTAGACTGCAAAACAGCGAATCGACCTAGTGAAGGAGGTACAGGACAAGCGAGTGATAAATGTAAATCTGATAAAGGAAAAAGGGTAGATGGTACAATGTTAAGGGAGGAGGGTGCCGAAAACACAAGACAAATGGAAGATATCTTTAACATACCTGTCAATGTTTCCGTTAATGGAGTCACGGCCTAAATTCCGGAAAGAAAATTCGGCCAAAGTTGATTTCGCGCAAAGCATAAAATTTCACTAAGATTTAATATTGCATTTGGTGAATTATGAAAATTTCTTCGGAAATTTTCGCAGCGGCGACAACTTTCGAAAATCATCTTATATTTTTTCCCCTTCTTTTTGAAGTGTTTTTTTCCCTTTTGCGTATATATTTTGAAAGATTTGTCACCCCCTTTTAATTACAATATTTTCCGCAGTCGTTTTCTTTTCGGAGAGTTCAATTTTTTTTTACTCGGGAATGTTTTGCGGCGAAGTTTAATGCAATTACATGAAAATTCATAAATCAGGTTATGAGAAAAGAAGGCAACGCCAATATTAGGTTATCCTTCGTTCGTCCCTCCAGCGGTCTTCCTGTTGTTCTTGGCCTGAAAACCTAAAGAGTTTTTCTTTTTATTTTTGGACAGAAACAAAAGCACAATCGTATGCGCCGACCCTTTTACATTTA
The DNA here is from genome assembly GCA_022495035.1 of Philopotamus ludificatus. Lineage (NCBI taxonomy): Eukaryota > Metazoa > Arthropoda > Insecta > Trichoptera > Philopotamidae > Philopotamus > Philopotamus ludificatus. Next base: position 7,534 of record JAGXCT010035923.1, on the reverse strand, counting down.
ATTTGCGAGAGCCTATCCAAAAAATGCGAATTTTTCGCATCCTTCCGAGCTAAATGAACGTTAAATTATGTAATGATATTTTAAAATATTTTTTTATTTAGAAACAATTGATGAGAGCATGTATATGTTTAAAAGTTATAAAGCTGTAAAATCGACATAACGATAAAGAAAATAGATTTTCTCCATCAATACTTGTTCGACTTTTGATACAATTTGAATTGAATAATTTTAAGGAGAAATGTGATCATTTACCATTAATTTAGATCATACATTTTCCTGGCTCAATTTTATTTTAACATCATCCTCACAATTATCAGTAATTCATTTTCCCATTTCAATTTGTATCCACTTCCCCTAATAGTTAATATTCATCCCTCAATATACTTTCTACTCTCCACAGCCCCGGGTAAGGAGATTTTGGTGAAAAAAAACCGGCGAACTATTCGGTTCGGCAGGTCCAGTCAGTTCATGCGTGTTCGACGTATGATTTCTAGCCCCGGGAGATATTTGGGATAAAGGTCTAAACTATCTACCCCCTTGCCCTAGTACCTACCTGGGGGAAAAGGAAATAAAATAAATAAATAAGTTTATTAGTGTGGAATCTCATAATATTTCCGCTCGTTCGATATTGTCAACAAGGGATGAAAGTATTTATTTGATTTCAAATAATACGCTATATATAAATAGAACTGTGGCAATTTGAATTGAGATTATTCAGCAGAATCTTTATTGATTTTATCCGATTTATTAAATAAAATTCTTTTGCGTATATAAAAATAAATATTGCCATACATCACATTTGAATATTCATAATAGAACTTATTGTTATTTATGGGGATAGAATGTTTGTGCTATTGAATGGATTTATTGCCGAAAATAATATGTTCTTGAAAGCAAATATGTGCCGTCAACAGATATAGTGCAGAATAAATATTTGAATTATATCAAAATAATCTCTAAAATGGACGTTTTTAGATTTATTAAAGAAAAAAATACAAAACTATTCCTTTTAAATTCCTCGGAATTGCTTTGGTGATATTATCAATCATGTATACACTTATAATAAAAATGAGATTAATATAATTTATAGCTATAGTCACTATAATAGTTTATTGAACTTTTACAATGATTCTAATATTTTATTATTATAATTAATCTGTTTAGGATGAAATGAATGAACATATATCTGAGAAAGCAGTAAAATATAATAAGAAGATTCACTCAAATTAATTATATATTTTATTATAAATGGGACTTCAAACAAGTGGAAATACTCATCTTATCTTGAAAATAGAGGAATTTATAAAGGTACATAAGGGTCAAAGGTTTCGTAAATCATATCGCATTTCTGAAAACGATACGCCAAATTTCACAATCACAGTTTTTCCCAAAATTAAAAATAAATTCAGTAAATAAAGGATCATATCCTCTTACCATTATAATATATTTTTGTATATGTTATATTTATATATTATTTTATGTTTACTGTTACTATGAGCACTCGTCTTGAGCTCTGGAATAGTATTAGTCAAGGAGACGCCGCTCGATACTGGCATTTCGTCGGTATCTTCATAACTATAAAACTGGTCCTTTATTCGACGACACGGCTCCTTACAGTTGACGTTTTTATTTCTGGGCAATACGAATAAAAACCGGGCATGCTCGGGTTGACTCTAAAACGACTATAGAGTGGCTTGTTGACATATAGAGCCGCTTCCATTACCAGGATCGTGAGTACTGTTGGCTTTCGGAGTACTCACTCTCGGGCATCGATCACGTATCCCCAGTGTTTCGAGTATTGCGATACTCGAGGATAGTGCAGAAGAATTGATAATAGTACGAAGAAAAAAGGGAATATCGGAATGGTTGGAAAATAATTACTTTTTTAGTGCCAATATTACTTATTAACAAAATAATGAAATTTAAAAAAAAAAATCATAAAACGGAAATATAATTACGTTGTTTAGTGTTTTTCGTAATATTTTTATATCCAATTAGCTGTTTTATAAGATCAATTACTGTTGGATGAATAGCGGTTACATTTTATTAAAGCTACATAGCTTAAGCTACATAGCTGTAGTTGAGTCTGAAAAATGATAATCCGAAAAAAAAATCATTATTCCTATTTTTTTAACGCAATGCGTGTTAAAGTAGTATTTTATATTTATTCATTATGTTGATTATTTAATAACATTGACCGTTTTTTTTATCAATTCTGCCTTTAATCTGTCTAATTGCGAACAGTATACCTCTGCTGTGACTGTTTTGCCAGGTTTTAGTAATTCACCAATGAATCCTCTGAATTATCCTTGACACATTAAAGATTTTTTTAACGACATACCAGGCTGAGGTGTTGAAATCAGTGCTTACCGTGGAGAAAGGCATTGCTTTTTTTTATTAAGAGAGTCATAAAGGATCCATTTCTGATCTCCAGTAACTATCCTTCTTAGAAATGGATTGTTTCATACCTGCTCAACAAAGAAGAACAAATGGTCACTCGTTGATCCAAGGCTGGCTGGGATAAATCTTGCGGCACCCAAACTCCTTGTCTATGTTTCTTTCTCAACAGTTTGAGGTGGTATTTTACAGTTGACCAGGGACAGCCGATGTCCTGAGATAATTTTTGTTTGTTTTTCGAGGATCGGATTCCTGATTTTGGTTTATTTTTTAGATTTCTGTTCCTATTTTTAAATTGTTTAAACCACCGTCAACACTTCCGAATCTTCAAAATATCACCATAAGTTTCGCAAATGATTTCGGTGGCTTCTTTGACTTTCAATCTTTTGTCGAATAAAAACAATAACACACACTGTAACTGCATCTCTTGGATCTCTGGCCATGATATTTTTTATATGGATGCAAATAAAAAAAAATGTATTGAAGTCGGGAAGGGATAAAATGAGCTTTAAATAACACTAATTTCGACGTACTTACTCGTCGGAAACTAAGCGCAATTTCAAAGAGCGCCATAAGAAAACGGTAATTTCTTTTCGCTTTACCTAATATATTGTATCGATATAATAAGAAAAGAAATGCTTGTTTTCGGTCAAACGCTTTCATTAAAATATGCCAATTTTGTCAGGACAATCTTATTAATAAAAAATAATTATCTATTATTGCTGCAATTATTTTCCTATCAACTTAATACGTAGTATTATTAGATTTATCTCATACAAAGGTAGAAAGTTTAAACTTGGAAATGCACTTTATAATATTTTCGATTTCTTTAGATACAACGGGGGTGTATTGTATTTCTTGTTACCCGAACATAATATGGTTGAAAATTTCATATCTCTATTGCATTGAAACCTAATCCCATTCTGCAACATCAAATTGAAACTAACAAAGAACGTCATAAAGTTTTAATGCGGTGTATTAGCGAACCATCGCACCGGCGTTGCGCCAACACAATTAAACACAGAGCTCCGTTCCCGGGGAGTCCCGGAGCTCGCAGTTTCTGGAACGTGGCCCGACGGAAAAAAGCGCAGCAGCGGTTTTAATATGACAATCCAGTTTCGTTGAATAAAGTTGTGTTGGGCAGGCAAGCACTGAGGCATAGACGCCGAGTCTACGCCGAGCTAAGCTCAGAGACGTGCTCTCGGGACCATACCTTTGTCACGGCCGCCTACATCTAGAATCCAGATCCTCGCTGCTGATTAATACGAGCCGGCAAGAGGTGAAATTACAGTTTTGCTTGGGGAAGTGAGTGTATCGCGAATTCACTTTGTTTGGGTCTTCATTGTGAAAGTTTCACTGGAGTACGTGCCATAGCAATATGCAAGTTCGTCAGACGCTTTTGATGCCCCGGGTACATGGGCATAATATTGTATTCGTCATTTTACAAATGCATCAGGGGACTACTTAGTTATTTGCATTCGACGTCGAGTAGTTGTGCATTAGTACAGTGTCTCAGTCGCCCCCACTCGACTGGTGGTCTAGTGGTTTGTGATGCTGAATAAATACGAAAGACTACGGATTTATTTGTCATACTCAAATTATCGACAAAATGTATAGTCAAAGACAATTCGAAGCAAATACATATTAATTCTCAATAAAAATACACATATATCATAAAACATACGTTAATGAAAATAACCCGAGCTTTTTTTATTACATATTTCAAACCGAGCTTTTATTTTTAATTCAAATGAAAATAAAATATCATTTATCCAGTTAAATATGATGCTGAAATGTATAAAAATGCGTGACAAGATTACATGGCCAATCTGTTTTCATCTTGTATTCTCATAAATTAATATATATGTCCACTTAATGTCGTTGAGGTTTTTTTACGCCATATTGTTGTTTATACTCCATTCTTTTATTAGGCGTGCTAAACTTTATCGTCCAACTTATAGTCAATATAACAAAGAATGTCGTAAAATGTCTTATATTAAAAACTGTGATGAGCTTTTCCATCCCCGGCGTATCGGCCACGAGATCATCTACTTGCTGAAATCTTACGGCTTAAATAAATATATTAAATATTATATACGCTGTTAAAACAAAGGATATTGCTTCGTTGTTACATAGGTATTTATATTGAAAAATATTTAAAACATTATTTTGGATTTTTCTTTAGTAATATTGAAAATAATATAAGAATATGTTTGAAATGTTATTTTTACAATTCAATTAAATAAAAAATCTAAATTATTTATATTTTCAATAAATATTTGGGACCAAATTATAACTATTTTGATAGTAAAATAATTTCTCTGCACATAATTTGATGACAGCAAACTCTAATTTACCAACTAGATTAGATTAAAGTCAGTTTAAATGCATAAATAACTTTTCAGGATGCCTTACAATATAATAATAAACATTTATATTAGGTTATTTTTAATAAAGTAATTTTAACTTTGTAAATATAGTTTTTTTTAAATATAATTTAACTAGCATATTTATATAATGCTATACTTTAAAAGAAATAATTTCCAAATTAGTAATAAAATAATAGTATAATTTTCTCCCGACATATTTAATAGTGTTAGTTATTGACAAAATTTGAATAAAGTCTTAATTAAAATAATATAAATATCGCCTGGTAAGATAAATCTAAAGCCTATCCGTCGTCTTGGTTAAATTAGAAAAATTAAAAAAGGAAATAAAAACCCATCTGAACTTTTTTCATCAGGCCCTTCATTTTTTTCATTCTTTCTTTAGAATTATCCCTTAATCCAATCAGCGCCAAAATAATCAAAAATATAAATTAGATAAAATTTCACACAGCCACAAATATTTATTTTTATATAAATAAAATTTTAATGTTTAATGAAGGCTAACTTGTGTAATAATAATTTTATCATTTAATTGTTCATGTTTATTAAATTAACGAAAACAAAACGTCAATTTGTATCATACATTTTATATATAACTTTAACCATGGATAGAACAGAGAGGGAGCTTTCCCTCGTACTTTTACATTTTTTTTGACACTCTAGAACCGAAGTTTTTACGTGATATTCAATTGGCTCACGTAATTATATCACGTATCCGGTTAATTGGTTTTAGTCGACTGCAAATTGGTAGCTAGGACACGTCCGTGTCATCGTCAATTTTATGACGGACAACTGCCAATAAAAAGCTCCATATATTGGGATTTATGTCCTGGCTGTCCATGTCAAATATATTTTCAAAATATTTGAATAATTATTTATAAATTATATACATACTGCGCATATCTGTTATGCAAAGATATATAATTAATTCAAACATTTTAACCCTTGTATATGTAAATTATTTTAATTGCTGGAATTAAGTGGCCATCGCTGGACACATCCACCAGACAGCGCGATGAGAAAGTAAAAGGACTGAAAAAAAAATAGAATGATGATACCGACCTGCCCTGTAATTATATTTTCATTAGCCGAATCCTATCCGGGTTCGCGCAGGTTAATTAAACGGCACAGGAGACACGCTGAAATTAAATAGAAACGCGCATCTTTACGTAAACATTTTTTGATTGGTCATTTTTTCACAATTTTGCATGAAATGATACATTTTTAATTGGCGCATACGGTTTGCCGGGCAAATCTGCGTAATTTAAAATTCGTCATACATGTAAAGTCTGTGTTGCAAAACGACACGCAAATTTTGTGTACCCAGTCTGAAATGTTCACACAAGTTAGCACGCCATCCACTCGCCTGTTTAAAATGCAATCCCCGTCGCGTCCTGAAAACTGAAATGCAACCTTCAATTATTACCTTGTTTGAGGACCCTCTAGGCCATTTTGTCCTACCTGTGAAATTTTACCCCAACATCAAAAACTGCCCCAAATTTAATTTATGCATGACCTACCCCTCTGCTGAAATCTGTTTAAATTCTTACTCATCCAGTCAACAAGTTTTATATATAATAAAATAAAATGTTTAAAATTAAAAAAATATATATTTTATTAGACAAAAACACAGTATTGTATCTTTATGGTGAAGTAGATGGGTTTTATAATGTGCCTGATTAAAAAAATTACAGCAACCCTAGTTTTGTTCTTCAATTCCGCGTCATGACAATTTTTGGACATTGGGGAGTAGGGTAATTTTGGGAGCGGAGAGATTAGGGTAAAGTAGTATTTTAAAGCGTTGCAGTTTTCCGCTTAAGCTTATGGATGTAATGCCTTATTATAAAAAAAACTACATAAATAATAAAATCTATAGACTCGATGCAATCCTAAAGCTTACACGGGGAACATTATAAATAGGTTTTTATAAACTCAATTTACTCAATTTTTACTGAAAAACAGTGTGCTATTATTATATTTGGCAATGTTATTATTTAACCGGTCATAAGCTATAGACGACCTAAGGTCCAACACTTAAGAATGTTTTACAAGCGGAAGTCCGCCTGTGGGCTCATATTTTTACATCATTTTAAAAATTAAATATAAAGGCAATTGTTTCCTTTTGAATTTGTAGTCAAAAACTTATCTATCAAGTTTTGTTTTTAAATTTGAAATTTGATAAACAAACTACCAGCTAAAAAATAAATGTAAGTCTATAGAACCTCATACAATCTATTACTATATGGTAATGACAGAATACGAAAAAAATCCCTTATTTGACAATTTCTTTAGCGAAACACGAGACCTGTGTAAATTAATGGTTATTATAAGTAGGATTTGTTACAACTTTTTTTATTAAGTTTGATTTTCAGTGTTATCGAGACATTCTATTATATGCAGGGGAATATATTTTGTACGCTAGCGACCCTTTATACGCGATGTTTATTCGATGAGTTTCGTTTATTCCCTGGAAATAAATCCAGATTGAGGTTATTTATGTAAATAATGTTCTAAATCTAAATGCTTTTTTCTACTTTTTTAAAAAGTTGATTGTAGATTGCAGAAACGTTCTGCGATCTATAATCAATCAAACGTTTAAAAACTTGTTATAATAAGGTGGTGGTTATATTCATATTTTATATTGTTTGTATTATCTAGAAAATGTTCCAAAACTTAATTTGTATTTATGTCATTGTTAAGGGGGCGCGACAGTAGTCCAAAAAAATGGTATACCACCGCTGCCACCAATT
>JAGXCT010035922.1:53940-74640 GCA_022495035.1 Philopotamus ludificatus | reverse complement strand
CTAATGTGCTACGTATGTGATGAGAATTTCTCAAGACGAAGCCCAACATTCTTGAAGTCTACACACGTCCGACAGATTTTAACTTAGAATCAAACAAAATACCCAGATCTTTAACAGACGATTCCTTAGGAAGAGTTAAGAGTTAGAGATAAGGCATTTTTTAAAAATGGGTTATACAAATTGCCATCACGTTGGCAAGAAGTCATGAAATAATGATTTAAGTTTATTTAAGGTATGAAAAAAAATATATTTTGTTTTATTCTTAAAGCGGACAGAACTTTCCGGTAGACCAAATAAAATATTCAGTATTTATCGTCAATTAAACGTCAATAATTGATTCGTTGACATTAATTGACATGGGTACTTGGGACAATAACTACTCGAGTAATGCATAATTAATCCTGTACGATTGTTGGATTAATATTGAGCAAACATTGATACGATGATTGGTGTTTCGACATATTGGCACCAATTGAATTTTTATCAATTCAAATGATATATTTACGTGATTATGGGCTTGAAATATATATATAAATAGATCGATTATTATGTCCGAAGGTTTATAACGTTTGAGCTTATGATCTTGTATTGAAATTTGGGATTAACTCGCATTTAACGTGGATCAGTTGGATTATATCATAGTTAAAATTTATGTTAGATCGCGAAAAACATTATTTTATTTATGAATGTTTATTATCGTTACTATTTTTAGCAAAGATTTATGATGTATTTTCATTTTTTTGTAAAAAAAAATACAGTCAGCGTTGCTATAACGAAGAAATTCAGTCAGCCCTCTTATAACGAAGCCCGCGTTATAAAAGCCAAGGCAACATTTGATCATATTTTAAATGATCACGTGTTATTTTCTCAATAACAATCTATATTTATTCAACAATTTTGTCTTAGGAAGAAATAGCATTGAGCCATGTGCAACGAATACGAAGGCCAAGGCAATATTCGTCAATAAAGTTTTTTATTGATTATTAATTTTGTCTCATTCCAAAGTGTCCCCATCAGATAGATTAAATCAGTTGTTCGATACGTTATTTTTTTCGGTTTTCGGTTCAACTCCGAGGAATTATTTTTTAAATATATTTATTTTTATTAAAAAAATATTTTCTACTATAATTAACACAGATAATTTTATTCCTCTTATGTATTGAGAACCGAACCGAAATAAACCGATATTTTTCGATTCAGCTCCAATATTTGTTCTGACAAAAATAACGTGGTTTTCTGGTTTTTCGTTTAGTTCCAGTTCGAAGCCATGCGTTTACCGCATCTGCCACAACCGCTCGAAAACAACCACGTCGTCCGAAGGGGGTCTCTCAAGGACCCCAAGCATTTCAGACATTTTTTTTAAAAATGGATAGAAGAATAAAGAAATATATTTATGATATGCTTCATAATTTGGTCGATATTTTAGATTTTTAATATCGTCGCAGACGATAAAGGAAAATGATTATTTATAACATTTATTCTTTAGAATTTTTTCGACTAATACAAAAATTTGTGAGATGTAGGATTTATAAAGAGTTATTCGAGAAAAATTAAAAACTTGGGGTACCCAATATCGGCACGGCTAGGTTAATACCAAGTATTTCTAGGACCAACATTTTTTTCCACGTTCATATTAATTAATTTTCAATGTCACACAAAATCATTAATAATGGTGATTAGTTCTTTATTCGTCGATAAAGTTTTTTATTATATATATATAATTTATTTTATTGATTATTAATTGTTGAGTTCTTTCATCGGAATACTTCAAGGTTTTAAATTCTTATTTTTTTTTTAAAAAAAACATAAATCGTCCATTACACCTAAACCCAATTTAACTTAATTCCCAGGCATTCGAATAATATAATATTACTGAAGTTCATATAGCATTTATTTAATTTCAGAAAAAATATGACACTCAAGTTAAGTTTCAGGATATGCTCATGGGTGTTCGTAATTATTTTTACCGATTTTTTTTTATCTTTATTCATCGATCGAACAAAAACAGCATATGATGACGCAGATGATTTTTTTTATTACTTTTTGCTACTTTTAATAAATTATTCGAAATGGTATAGTGGTAAACGGGTTAACGTTAATATTCTCCACACAGTGTTATTGTCATTTAGTTATATTGAGTGGAATCTGATTAATATTATGCCAAGTGGTTTATAATTCCGACTCATTGACATCTTATCGCGAGATAAACTAACACTCGAGCTTGTTTATTATTTTATTCGCCAGACTTATACTAGTATATCTAAAATTATGCATATATTAATACGTTCACAGTCAATATATTCAACTCTCGAGTCATATTGGGTAAACAAGTAAATTAGAAAATAACTTATCGCGTCATTGCAATTGAATGCGAGATAAGAAAATCGCCGTAACTGTGATTTCAGTTGACACGAGTCACTTGATTTTATAAACAGTATAATCACTTAATGGTGGACCATTCGGAATAATGGAGGCCATTAAATCCCTTAAATTGGGTATCGCACACGTATTCAACGCCGATGGCCACGAGTTGCCATGGCAATTTATTAATAAGTCATCTTTGGACATCAATTAGGTCTCAAATTAAACATTCGCTGATTTATAAACTGACCGGTGGTGTGTATGTTTATCTTCGATCTCATAAATTGCCAGAAAAAACAAATATACATCTCCGTGTGTTTAGATAGATGATAGATTTATGTTATATTTATGGATCTGAAAGCTTTACCGGATATTTATATTGCTAATTTGATATAGGTCAGCGGATTTCGTAGAAATTACTCAATGATTCGAGCTTTGAGCTTAAAAGCCCGTCATAGCAATGAAAAATACATCGCTGTGATGCTTTAGAATTCGTATTCGTCGGAGCTGATCTTCTACGACTTCTTATTAGCAAGAGGTCTTGCCGAAGATGAAGCAAGACATAAAAGGACGACGTTTTGCCAACATTGAGAAGATAAAAACAACATCGCTGAAGGAGCTAAACGCCATATTACAATATTATATACAACGATCGAGTTAATGTGTAGCCATTTTCAGGCTACAAGTACGTCTAAAAGGAGATTGGTAGAAAATATGGCGTTTGTACAAACTTCAGATGAAAGATTAACAACGAGGACCTCCAAATACCTTCTTAATAGAGAATATAACCTTAAAAGTGGACAGAGTGGAAAGGGTTAAAAGTCAACTGCCAAATATAGTCAACCCTCCTATAGCGCCGGGATAAAGACCCTTCACTTTTAGAGGTTCTTTTATATTTTTTTTTAATTATTATATTTGAATACTCCAAAAGCACCAGAATCAAAGATTTTGCTTTTTTTAGATCAAAAATCCTTTTCTATCAAAGAAAATAGACAAATCGATTGGCGAAAATATTTGAGGTGAGCTTCTTGCATCCTCTGAAACTACAGTCAACACTCCTTGATCGCTTCATGCTATATAAAGCGGTGTGTGCGGCAGTCCCTCCTATAGTGCATCCTTCTAGATCGCCGTTTTTTACAAAACGCTAAATTTTCAGTCAAATTGCATACTTTGTAAATATGTAATACATCTATATAAATAAAACTAGCCCGTAAATAAATTAAACATATAACAGTGTCAGTTAAAATGTGTGAATGGAAAAATATTTGTTAAATTGATTTCCTTAAATTTACGAAAGACGAAAGACAATTAACCCATCCGTAACGGCGGCTCGAAAACAGCCGCGCCGGCCGAGGGGTGTCTATCAGAGACCCCAAGCTTTTCAAGTCAAGATATCTTGACATTTTTTCATAATTTGGTCGAGAGAAAACATCAAGCACGTGGCAACAGAAGCGAATACTGTTTTTATTTTTTTTTCGCAATTGCGGTCAATATTTGTATTATTTATTCTCTAAACTTTTTTGGACAAACGCAAAAAGTTTGTGACATGGAGGATTTATATTAAAGAGTTATTCGAGAAAAATCAAATATTTGGGGTTCCCAATAGTCACAACTAAGTTAAAAGATCTTAGAAAAGATCAGAGTAAATAGAGGAATTAAAAATATTTTAACAGAACGTACGATTAAAAAACCTAAGCTAAAATTTTGTATGGTTGCTTTGTCTTCTATAGGGCGGGTTTCTATAGCGTAGTTACTCAATTTGGCGCTATAAGAGGGTTGACTGTATATGTAATTTTTAATTAATGCATAAAACGAACATACGATTAGCAAATCATAGCCATTCGAATAATATCTTGGTATTTTTAAGCAAATAAAATATATATCACGTTGAATGTATATTCGATATTTTCTATGACCCTCTAAATTGCTGTTTTCTACAAAATATTATTATTACATATTTCGTATATATAATATACTGCCGAGAGAAAATAAACATTTGTAAAAAACAGCGGTTAAGAGGAAGCGTTATAGCAGGGCTGACGATATTCGAATATTAAATAGTGGCATATTTGTTTTTTTTCTTCTAAAAACTGTATGTCTTCTTCGAATATTATTTATCAATGCTATGTATATAAACATAAATATTTCATTGAAAACTTGGTAATGAAAAAAAATGTCAATGACAACGAGTCCGAATATAAATCTGTTTAAAAATAGAGAATAATTAACTTATACGTCCGAATATTATGATTTCCGTGACTTATATAGTGTTTTTTTGTTAATTAATTTCCCTATTTCTATTTATTATTATGTTAAACTGTCCCGTTTAGCGTTGTTTCGATTAACACATATTAACACTGATAAGCGTATTGCTATAGGTATATTAATCATGGTACAATACTTGTATCAGATAAAAAAATCAATCACGTTTTGATTGCTCACCTGCTGTTCGCGAATCCTTTCGAATCCGGTATTGCCCGCACAAAAAAATACATATCATGGCAATAAAACATACATCCCGCTAATTGAGTTGTCACCGCGGAAATATATGTACGAATATTGAATTTCCACTCTGCATTAAATTACTGTCGAATTTACATTCATTACAATGTAAAATTGTTGTTTGCCCATATTTTATGGAATTATTGTACATGGCCGACATCCATACCATTAGGCCGCCATTGTTTGCAGCTTTCAAACGACGTTTTTTTTAAGTCAAACGTGTGAATTGAACGATTGTGCCATAATTATTTAACGTGTCAGAAAAAACAGACGTCGTTCGTCCGTTGAATATATTGTTTTTGGCCACATACAATTTACATAATATATCATCGATAATGCCTTGTAAAAAAAATTACCTAATTTTTTACAATGGCAACATCTTTGAATAATTCGAATTCTTCACACTGTGACAACAACAACGCAATATACGGGCATCTCAATTGGCGATTTGAATACATTTTCCGCTTTAATCGAAATTGAAAACATGAAAATAAAAATGAATAATTGTTCGCGGAGTCATCGCAACCGATTCCGCCATGAATCAACTTCATTAGGCATAATAATTATATTTTTTTTTGATAATCTCCGTGATATTTTGCCCAAAAGCGTAATGAATACTAATAATACGTTAAGATGATTACAGCCGTCTGATTACGTTTTCAAAAGAAAATAAAATTTTATTAGTACATTGATAATCGCTCGGGTATCGCCGAAAAAAAAACATGTAATTCACAAACAACTCATTAAAACACCAATTAGCGGCATTTTTTGTTTAATATTAACATGGACGTTATCAAATATTATTTTTGTTTTCGCCAGTACTATCTGTAAATTGGCATTAAAACCATAATTATATAATTAAGCGTCGTCATTGCTTGTAGGTAGCAACAATTTTTTTATGATTATGCAACAATCATTTGTTAACCGTGACAATCACAGTTAACCGTGACAGATATTACTCGGATGTTTAATAGATAGGTGATAAAATTAAATTCGCGGACACTACATCAATTGCGGTCATTTTTTGAAGTCGCGTGGGACACGACGTCAATTGACGTTTTTTTTTATAGACAGTTCTGGGTCTACAGTGGTACTTATATCGCATCGCCTCCATATCTTACATACATACATTTTTTTCTAAATTTCTCACTGTCTTGATTTAAGATTAATATATTTTTAAAGATCATTTGTGTTCAATTGATTGGAATGCGAGATTTTTTATTCTTATATGTTCGAATACGTCTCTTGTATATTTTTTAAATAGCCAAATGATCTCTTAATACTCTCCACGTTGTTTCTTGGCTCAAATTTTATAATTTCTTTTAAATACAGTCAAGGAAACGCTATAGGAAGGCTAACTGTACACATTATTTAATAAAATTATGGAAAAAAAACTTACAAATTAAGAGTAAATTGAAAATAAAAAATAATGGGTTGCATAAAAAAAATTGTAACGCATCTATTAACCCTTTAACCGCTATGGTCACACCGACGTGACTACAACTTATTCACAGCACACGCTAGCGACACATGCTATAAGCATTGTGGTAAAGTTATTCGGATTGGAATTAGTTTATACGATCAATGAGTATATCTAGAACTCATAAGTTTAAGTAATTTCCAGTTTTAACTATTTTTTTACATTCGAAAATTTATTTGCTAACGGTTCATAATTTTGTAAATTTCTCTAGATTCAAAAACAATACTATTTTATTTTTTTATAACAACTTTTAAGAGTCAAGGAATAAATGTTCGTATGTTTTTTGAGTTATTAATAGTAATAAAAATGTAAATAGCATTTTTATGTGATCTTATTGTTTTTTGCACGGTAATCTTTAGATTTTATCGCCGTGCAAAGAGAGAATCTAGCGTACCTTTCGATAATACTGTGCAGAAAGTATTTTTAAAAATTCTAATAAATAATATACATGTTATTTTAATGTATTTCTGTAGAGATGATAATTATGCGTGGAGCATGATCTTGTGAATATGGAGGGTATTTAAAAGTTTTGTTGCAGACGGCTTCTGAGATAACCCCTTAAAATAATAGTTTGGTGTGAATCTGAGGCCCCAGATCATCACCCAGGGCCTCAGAGGGGCCTCAAGACCTTACTCATTATTTTATATATTAAAAATATTATTATTTTTATACCAGAACTAAATAGACGAGGAAAAGTTTGAAGAGCACTATTAGGAAGAGAATTGAAATTTCTACTAGATGTAGGAAGCATACCAAATACAAATATAGATGAGGAAAGTATTAAATACTTCTTAGATCATCTAAACGTTTTAGAGACATTTTTTCTAATTTATATACCATTCTAAAAATCTCTTTAACAATGCTAATAACAAGTTGAGAAGCTTAACGAGCTTATTTATGCTACTTGGGGCCTCTGAAATGAAATTATCGAGGGGCCCCAAATAGTCCTCATCCGTTTTCAGCATGAAATTCGAATTTTGAGAGTTGATTTAAGAAAAAATATGTTCTTATCCCTAATATTTAATATATTTTCGGTACAAATGAGGCCAAAAAAACTTTGAGGTGCCAATCCTTTGTGCTTTTACCGACGGTAAATTTCATAAGTTGAGCATATAGAGTTGAAAATAAATTCAATACGCAATAAATCATCAATGTCATATTTTAGAGTGCAGATGTCACACTCAAATAACTTTTTAATCCTTGTATAAATATTTGTTAATTCAACGGCCATTATATGAAAATGATAAATGGGCGAAAATATTTGTCGGACGCAAATATTTAATATATATTTTGAACGCGAAAAATTCAAAAGCGATTCGTATCTCGCGCGGAATTGCGCAAATGCGCTTATCTCCACAAATATCTACTTGACTTTTATGTGAGATGTGATGTCGCGATATCAACACTTCATGTTTGCTCTGATAGCGAGATGCGCATAGACAGATTACCTCGGTGATTTACAATATTCATTAGATTAATTTGAGTACGCATATTGCATAGATAATTGTAACAAATTAGGAAAAAAATGCTAATTAGTCGTTGAAGATAGCGGTGCATACTGGAAGTTATAAGTGCATTATTGGAATTTGTGTACTTAGCGACTTATCAATGAGTTTGTTTGCTTTTGAGTTGTTAATATAAGTAACACGGTTTTTTAGTTTGATATATATATATACATGCATCTGATATGACATCAATGACATGTACAAAACAGGATATTTTTCTAGATGTAATCTGATTTAAATGTATATACAAGTTTGATAATTTTTTTTCAATTTTGTAAGTTGTATAAATCGAATTCTCACATCTTTTTGTTGGCACACATGTCCCTGACGTATATTGACATTGGTAGCCATATTGGATATTTACTTTGTTGACTGTTAAAAATGATTCACGTCTTTTCGTGTGCCAGGCGATTTAATACATTTGAGGAAAAAAATTAAAAGGTGGAAAAACATATGCTTTTTATTGTTACCGATGTCTCGGCATCCGTATTCGCCGGACATGGTCCTCAATGACTTCTTTCCATTTTCGACATGATAAAAAAAAATATGAAAAAACGACGTTTTATCAACATTGAGGAGATAAATACGAAATTGACGACGTAACAAGTCGATATACCGAAAATTGTGACTCAGGGGGACAACTGCTCCCGAACTCGTAAAATTAGGTGCTTCAATATGTTGTGTACAAAAATTTAGGGAAAGACAAAGTGAAAGGATATATAAAACTAAGCATAAGACAGAAATTAAGACGAGTAGAAAAAAATCAATAGTATTTCCTATGCATAACCACTCCTAAGTTTTTTTAGGGACCCTCGTATTTTCTATGAAAGACCCTACTGGTACTATTGTCATTTTTTTTTTGAGAAATATGAAGGGATGAAAAAATAATGAGATATAGAAAAGAATTTTATTTTCTATATCAGAGACTTTTTTTACGATATTTTTTCAAGCAGTTTTGGTCAACACCACCGCAATGCGATGCAGTACAAATACGACTCACCAATGAGACGTTGGCGGTTAAGTGGTCAAATTAAACATATTTTTTTTTTAATAAAAAGTTGTCAATTTTTATTATTTTAAATTTACGGTGTAAGTCATTATAATAAGTTTAACTCGAGAAATATTTTGTTTCTTGGAATAATAGCATTAGAACAAAAAATCCGTGTAAAAATATAATATTTATTCTTTTTAGAAAAACGTATTATTTGAAAACCGTGTAAAAAAGTGTTATGTTTACTTTGTCTATTTATTATAACATTTTCTGAACACTTAAAAATATTATTTTAGATTGGAGCCTCGATTCGTCTTTTTTCAAGATGAATACAGGATTATTTGACTTTATTTATGGTTAGAATTCATTAACAATTAATGCGATAATTTGAAAAAGCGCCAAAAGTGTTGGATGTATACTCTTGTTTTACACGGTCGATAAATTCCACGAAAAAAGTGATTAAATAAAGAAAATTCCATGCCCTCGTGATTAAATCGGCGTGTTGATAAATTTTACTGTTTTATTTACTTGTTTACCTCTTGGTCATTTGCTATTGTGACATAAAATTATGTCTTTTACGCGCGAAATTAAATAAAAATACATAAATATTTTGTTTCTGGAAATCATGTATTAAAAATAAATCGTGGACCGTGTTGTTTCAAAACCGTGTAAAAAATAATTGAGTGTATCTCATTATTTTGAAAGGGAGAAAATTAATATTGATTTCTTAAACAATACTATTTTTTATTTCTCAAAATTGTTGTCGAAATATTAGATAAGTTGAAAGTCACTTGAACAAGGATTTTTTTAAAAAAAATCTAAATATTTTCATAAAAACTGATTTATTTTTTAGCTTGTGGCGCGCCGACAGTGTTCAGCGCTTGTGTGTAAAACTTTAATTGGGACCCTATCCCCCTCTTTAACACGTTGCGGTCCGGAGGACTCGAATACGCGTCCTCGCGGGCCAACGTAGGGAAATTACGGAGACGCGTTTTCAGGTGCTCGTTGGCAGCGCTGATATTAACCCAAAATCATTTATATTTCATTGATACGCAGACCACCTTTGAGAGAAGTTTAACTATTATTTTTTTGTATAGAGATAACCTTTCTAGAACACAACAAAAAAATAGTAACTTAAATGGTATTAGAGTTACATCGATTTAACTGAAGTACTTAACTTTTGCAATTTTTTTCGCCTAACACAAAATTCGGCGCGGAACCCAGCGGACCGGAATGTATTAAGATAAAAATACTTTTTTTATAAAGAATTAGGAAATATTAATCGATTTTATTAAAATATTTTTTCTCTTGGTGTCTCACGCGCACATAATCTTCCGGCGCCTGTGTGCGCCGCACAATCAGGCCATTTAGACGGCGCTCCCCTGTACCCCCCTGATTATTCTAGCAATGATGAGAATTTTAATTTAGTCACATGATTGTATGTGGCAATTTATAAAATATGTCGCAATGACCGAACTAAAGACGACATATCATGTGACTGTCAATTTAACACCCTGCACGCAAACACTTTTCGACTAATTGCGCACACTTGCGCAATCAGTTATTAACGTTTGTTAATTATTAACCGAGAAATATTGATTGCGTTAAATTGCACGCAACTGCTCCGACGTCCGTTGCACAGTTTCCTGTTGCATTGTCGACGAAGAGACAATGCCGAAGACGGCTGTTGTCGATTTCGAGTTTCGCATGCACGTAATGCATATTTCAAGGTGAAGATCGCTTTGGCCACAAGATTAAATGTCTCGTGCATTGTCTGCCGATGTTTCACGCACGTGTTGATAGAATGAGAAATGGATACGGCGGCACCGCAGCACGTTGAATAATTCCGTGTAAATTATGCGGATGTAATTGAATAGTAAGGATCTTCAAAAGAACTCATAATCTTTGTTTGGGATGCACAAGACAATTCGTACATTTGCTTCCAGCATCAGCTATGACAAAGTCACTGCTTTCAATGCAGCACTCTACCGAGTCTTCTACGAGCTTCGTAAGTCCATGAGCATTATTCTAGTCTACTAGCTGAACATATCTTCTCACATGTCTAAATAGAGATTGGTAGAAAATATGGCCGGAATTGGTACAAGTTTCAAGTGAAAGATTAACAACGATGATGAAGTGTAAGTCAACTGCCCAAAATAGTCAACCCTCGTATAGCGCCGAGAGAGAGAGACCGCGCTACAGAAACCCGCCGCTTGAGGTTTGTAGTTATCACACCCCCGAGGTGGATTTATTTCACGCATCACAATTTTAACCCATCTTTGCTATCCTTTAGGGTTAATCTTATCTACTTTCTAGATGATTAAACATTTCAAACAATCAACAGTTCAGTCTTTGATACTAAGAGCTGTCTCTAAATCCAAACCATCTTTTGGATCAAAAAATCATTTTTATCAGAGAAATCGATTGACAAAAATATTATAACAAATTTAAAGCGCTTCCTAGTATAGAGCGGCGTGTGAGGCAGTCCCTCGTATAGTGCTTCCTTATAGAGCGCCCTTTTTTACAAAGCGCTAAATTATCAGTCAAATTGCATATTTTGTAAATATGTAATATATTTATATAAATAAAACTAGCCCGTAAATAAATTAAAAATATATAAATTTCAGTTAAAATGTGTGAATGGAAAAAGATTTGTTGTATTAATTTTATTTAAGTGACAAAAGACAATAAACCGATCCGTCACTGAGGCTTGAAAACAACCGCGTCTTCCGAAGGGGGTTGGCACATCGTATCGGACGATTCTTTCGATTTTTGTAAACAAATACAAAAAGTTTTTGACATGTATGATTTACAGTCAATTCTTCTATAGCGTTTAGATATGGACCACGCTATAGAAAAAAACGCTTTAGAAAGTTAGTCAGCCATACAAAATTTGGGGTTAGGTTTTTTTAACTTTCTTTGCGATTTGAAGCAAATTCAAACGTTGACCATTTTATGAATGTTCGTGGCCTTACGTGTTTTAATTGGATAACGAAGTAGCTCATTAGCCCATATGCTGCGAGGTAATTGACCTCACTTATATTTCTTCCAGTTTATTCGATTCACCAAACAGATGTGCCAGAGTTCAAAGGACAGTTTTTTTTAGTTAATTATTTTAAAATGCTTTAGCATATGGTGAATAAATAATAAAAGGTAAATATAAATTATGAAACCTTTTCGGAAATATGTTTTATTTAGGATACATATTAATATAAAATAAAAATATATTAAAAACAAACAATAATTGAAGTAATAAAAAAAATGGTGAACATTTTAAATAAGGTAATTATGCATTTAATTATTGTCTATAGATATAGAAAAAAACGCTATAGGAGGGTTGACTGTATATTAAAAGGTTATTCGAGAAAAATCAAAAACTTGGGGTCCCAAATAGACCCCATCGGCACGGCAAGGTAAAACACATCTAACCACAAATTTTGTAGACACCTAGTCTTTTTATATGGCGGGTTTCTATAGCGTAGTCCCTATTTCGGCTCTATTGCAAGCTCAATTGCACATCCTTTCTGTCCTTTAATGTACATAAATTTCGTATAACGGAATAAATTCGTATAACGAAGATAAAAAAAAAATTAAATACGCAAATTTGGCGATTGACGTGATCGGCATGGACCAAAGGATAAAAAATACAACATTTGGACTCTGTCCTTCTATGCACAGCTCCTAAAATAGGCAATGCCACCTACACCGTTTGAATTCCGCATCAGTTTCATGACTGTTGCGTTGTATTTTGATGTTGAGTTTGGATTATGTACATATTTCTAATTAATGATAAGTTTTATATAAAAATAATTTTAATGATTCGATTTGCAATTCGACTTGAGAAATATCATTTCGAACGTATTGCGTAAACACGAATTAAATCTAATATATTATTTTTAGCATAATTTTCATATAAATCGTTCCCGCGCGTAATTGAAGACGTTCGTGAGGGTTTCGACCTTCGTCGATGATTTTATACGTTTTTTTATCCTATTTTTTAAATCCAAGATAATAGCTTTACCATATTTTAATACGACGAGTGGTAGCTGATAAGTATACACTTAATTGCATATCACACGTTCTACCAATTAATCCGAATCTATTATTAAATAAGACAGAATTGTGATGGATGATGGACAATTCAAACTCATTCACCTATATCAGTGTCATATTTTTTTTAAATTAAAGATAAGATTGACACTGTTTCTCTTCCATCTTCTCCGCTATCTTCCGGCATCAAATAAAAATGGAATTATTCAAAGACAAATTGTCTATTCACATTTGCATGAAGACGAGACAGAAACGTACTGATAACGACTGCATCATTTGCATTGACAATTTACGCAAATACAGAGTGTGATAAAAATAAGTACGCCTTTTTGCGCGGTTGATATTTTATTGCTCGTTTCATAATTTCAAGAAATAAATCGTTTAGACCAAAAAAAAACAGTGTTAAAAAGGCATTCTGTACATTTCCTTGAACCGTGGCTATCATAAATTGAAATCATCTGGTAGAGTGAAGATCTATGAGTAAATAAGCTCAAGACTTCGATAATAAATATTCAGAGAAATGGCTTTCTAATTGATTTTGGCAAGCACAAGAGTAGTCAATTGAAAAAAACATTTTTTGAGAAGAGCTATGATTGTGTGGGCTTTTCAATCGATTGAATCAACAGAGTTATAAATATAAATATAATAGAGTTCACGAAAATAATTAGAAAGCAATATTATTTTTTAACAATAATTTTGATTGCGGCAACACTCGGACTGCTCAATAACAGCGACGCAGTGTTGCCAACTTAGTGCGAAATCACGTCGCTAACGTTAAAAATCATTTAAATTATTGTGCATATGTATAAATATATTGTGCGTGCCGTTGAATTAGGACATAATATTTATGCGAAAAACGTATGTTTTATAATTAGATATGTAATTAGAGTGTTGCAATTAATATAATTAATTTTTCTGCATTTTATTTCATATTAGCAGCATTTCATTAATAGTTGCATTAATTATTAATTAAAAAACAATATAAAAACCAGTACTAATAATGCCTTGAAAATTTATATAACAATTAATGACATTACAAGCCTGACCTTGCAAAGTACGAATAGAGAAACTACCGGATTTGCGTTACATATCTGACAGATTTTATCAATAAAATATTACGGAAATACGCTCAAATAAAAACAAATGTGGTATGCAAAAATATTGCATGCGAAAAAAATAGCTGGATTCGATAAGCCGTGGTTGTGTTATCACCGTAGTATTAAATATTTGCGGCTTCAATTAAAAATCACGTGAAAATTAATGGCCGTGATTTTTTTCTCTTTGGACCGATGTTTGAAAAATTGACAGTTTGAGGTTATGTCGTATTGTTTATCCATTAGGCCAAAGATTTTAAAAATGTTTATTGCGATAGTCGTATACGTAGAGTGATTCAGAACCATGTGATTATTTTCTCAACCGGTTCTGAATCGATGAAATATAAGGAAAAAATGTACGTATTATTAAATGCAAATGACCCAGTGCCTGCTATACGTGCACATTATGCTTTTCTATTGAATTTATTATCCATTTAAATGATAAAAATGCTATTTATATTCGAGCTATGATCGCACTGTACATTTTTGGCAGTTTGAGTAAATTGCAATTAAATTTTAAAACGGTAATAAAAACACCGGATATTCAATTTGCTGGACAATGTCACAAAATTAAGCTGTCGCCTCCGTTCGGTGTGACATATATCAAACGAATAAGGGTTTAAAATACGTATAGAAAGCGTATTATGACCAAGACTGAGGTGATTTCTACGAAAATTATCCATGAATCATATGTAGGCAGCTTATTGATTTAGGAATTAACATGAAATATTTATTGTGTACTGTCAAAGTGCCAATATTAGTCACTGGCCTTTACGATGCCATGTGCTCGCTGTTTATCTACGCAATTATCTGTTTACTTGCATATACATTTCCCAACAATATGGCAAACATATGATATCCAATTGATTACAATATGTGGAATGAATAATTGATTTCAAATTTTGATTTAATTCAACATTAATCACAAATTAATCGTATATGGAAAATATTATTTAATAACAAAAAAAATGGCATTAATCAAACGAGATCTATAGTTATTTGTTTGCCATTAATTTGCCAACGCAAAAACAAATTGTATTATAAAATTAGATTGCGAAGAATTAAAAATGCATTTTAAAACCGATGAGGTCAAATACTATCTTATTTTTTTTTTGTAGAAACCTTGTTCTAAATTATGTCTGCAATGTATTTTATTTTAAAGATGTCCTACCCTAAAATAGACAAAGGACACATATGATGTTGTATGCTGATTTTTATAAAATTTAAGGCTTGATAGCTAGCAAGGCCACTGAAGCTATTATTTAAATTTTGGTCAAGTGCTAACAGTGCCCAGTTGTCAATTTTAATTACAACAATTTATTTGAGTCAGATCCTCGCTTAACACGATCCATATTGCAGTTGCAGTTAAAGCGCATCTTCAGATCAATTTATATTAATTTTAGCTAACCTATGAATATGGAATAACTATCAATCGACGATAAAAAAGCAAATATATGGAGTGTAGAAGATATTTATCAAGAGATCTAAAGAATTCAGGCCTATTTAAAGCAAATTCATAATTGTTTCTGTGGTAACATATGCAGGAAAGACTTGGCGCATGACTGAAAGAAGCAAAGAACGCACCGAAAGATCTCGAGGCAATGAAGATCGCCTCCTGGATAAGATCATGTGGAAGAATCTTGCACCATACGCTCCATCAGTACACACACTGATGTCCGTCAGTGCACACACTGACGTCCATCAGTACACAAATATACAGTGGAACCCCAAATTACGCTACTCCGAATTACGCGTTGAGTTGAAATATTCGCCGCAAATCCCCCAATTGCACGGTCGCATTCACATACAGTCAAACGTTGGCTAGCGTCTGTATATTCGACACGTGGCAGGCTATACGCATTACATTCACTCCCCCAATTACACGACTCCAAATAACACAGTCCCGATTTTCGTGTTAGTGGGGGTTTAACTGTATCCTCTTATTTTACGATGCAATGATTCCAGGTTTTGCTCGAGCACCGAACGGAATACATTTATTGTAGTTGATAAAATATCCTCTATATTCGCCAGATTTTAGCCTTTCAAATTCATGGAGCTCACTATAACATAGGGATCGGCAAACTTTTCTTTTTATATATTATAGCCATAAGCTGAGAATCGACTTTTTTAGCAAAATTTCTTTGAATAATTTTGAACCACCATTTGGAAATATGTTATCTGTTGAAAAAGCTTTAATTTCGCGGGTTATATAAGTCTAATTGCAACATTTTTTTGGGTTGGTGCAAGTGTTCTTGACATTTGTATCGATATTGGATGATTATTTGCGATTTTTACTTTTGTAAAAATAGAAAATGTAAAAAAAATGGCTAAAAACAGCAATATTATACAGCAACCTCTATATTCATCAGACATCGCCCTTCTTCCTATTTTCAAAGAAAAAAAAAATATTTTTTGTATTAAAACTTATTAAGATTTGGTAATACATTGAAAACAAATTAATATGGCCGTGTGTGTCAAAAAAAACGCTTTTTTTACAACCACAAGCTCGCAATAAAAAAAGTGGGTTAATTTGTTTATTAAAGAAGAAGTCATGATCCGTGTATTTGAAAGTATTAAAGTATAGTAACGAATCTAGCTGTCATCGGGCGTTGATTGATTTTTAATTCGAGCGAAATCATTAAGAGCCAATTACGCGACCATGTCCAATACACTAAAGCGGCGTTTCTGCAGCTGCTTATCAGTAAATCAGCACATTTTTTTTTTAAACAACATGTTAAATATATCATGAATAAATCTAAAATGTTATTTTGTTTAACGTCGGAGATAAACAGCAGGTAAAATGTATAATTTACCTGAATTGACACAAAAAAAAATTCTACGAAGTGTCGTTTTGCGAGACGAATTATGAATAATTTACGACAGCATCCCTTTAATATAAATGCATAATGAGAAGTATGCGAACAAACGTGATTTATTCATAATGGTTTTTATTAATATAGCCTCGCTGAACGAACAATATTTGAACATTATATTATATGTATCTATTCTTGGAAAAGTGCTTATTTATATTATAAACATGTGTATTATGTATAGTTTTATTTATAACCGATCGATCCAATTTAGCTATGAAAAGAGCGGCAAAAAAAAACTAATGAATTATTCATTCATGGTGTAACGAATTTTCTATGCCTTTTCACCTATGCATGTTATGACGCGGTAATTATGTATGTACGTATATGCATCGCTTTAGGCCAAATAAATCATTTAAGTACATTTTTTTATTTTAATATATATGTGACGATGACATTCAGATTTAAATTTAAATTGAATACCTTCAAGGGCAGAATGGATTCGAACGTTCGATGCCTTATTGCAAATCGAGTTTTATGAAGCTGCACAAGTGCATATAATACACGCGAAAGGGGATTCACTATGCTAAATATATAATATATTAATATATATATATGCAAATATTGATTCTGTCGATAATTTCAGTTATTTTTTCAAAGGTCAAGTGTAATTTATATGAATAAATATTTTCTGAATCAATATGCGTACGTCAAGTTGATACGCAGTGTTGCCATAATAAATATTTTTTAAATTATTTTTTTTATTTAAAATATGGGCCAAATTGTTGTTTACATTCTGCATTTATTGCCATTCCATCATACAACGAATGCGGTCACTTCTTTGTATTGTTGATATCAATTGTGCAGGGACGCATTGGTTAATACCATCGATACAATTATATGAATAGATTCATAATCTATGAAAGTAATTGGAGCTTGAAGCTCATTAACATATCATCAGATGCAATTTAAACACCATGGAAATATGAACGCACGAAAATCGAAACCCGAGTTAATTGCCTACATAAACAATCGATAATTATTATTTTTTATTTTTTTATTTTTAAAACTCTCACCATTTTCGGTTGTGTATCCCCATTCTTTGTTCATGATGGCGCTGTTGATTTTTTGCAGTGTTTAAAAATGTGTTGTGAAGCTGAGAGCCGGCTCTGTTTCCGACTAAATTTCAAGAACTGCTGAGCGATGACTCGATTTCCGCTTTCCACGACCACTGTAGCGATACTGAACTCATCGTCGTTAACAGGTCTGCAAGTCGCCGACAACACTCCCTCCTCCAGCACTGGCGGCCCATCCATCAGGGCTGCTCAACCACATCCCCACAACAATAATTAATTTATATCGACTAGCTTTTCCATGACTATTTCCATTATCTAATCACACATCACACTAAACCTTCATTAAATAAATTACTATTTTATATAAATAATAATATATAAAATTGTATTGAATTAATTAATTAATTCATTGCCGTTCTATATTCTTAAATCTAATCTCGAAGGTGAAATAATATATTTTATATATCTCGAGATCGATTTTATATCAATAACTTCGAAGGTAATCTTACAATTATTGTCCTTTGTATGTGTATATTAAATTATGACACCATTTTATTGAAATTATTATTCATTTCTATGTATTGTAAGTATATGACTGTTTTTTTATTATGAAAATGACTCAATGATAACTATACGATACAGTGACCATATAAAAATGTAAGATTACATGATTTTGAATTAAATTTAACGTAAAACATTCGACGAAAACATGTGGTTTTCATTAATATATTTTTATAAAAAGTAATAAAAATAATCGATTTATTTTTTTGAGCCGTGCTATTACAAAAACAGTGCTAGAAGATAAACAAATGATTTATTTTTTCGAAGAATATAGTATTATGCGTTTGTGGTTATATAGAAAAAAAAATAGTATTAAGTTATTACCACTATTTCCGATCAAATCCCAATGCATGTTCTATGATATTTTTAATCATAACGTTGATATCGAATTTTAGTATTAATGTTAAAAATTAAACTGTGTCTTATTCTATTTTTTCTAATCCAATTTTAATACCTAAATTATTAATTATGTATTTAAAAGAATTGAGCATCTTAGGTTAAATAACATTATTGTTAATATTTTTTTTAATATAAACTATTAATCCACTTTCCCATCATTTCTGAGAAACGTGACTATGCATGAGTCCCAATACGGAGGACTACGGACATGGCTTTCATGGAAGTATATATGCAGTGGTCTCCCGTTGCCTTCTACACAGCAGGAATATTTTATACTGCTTTGATTTTTTGGGAAATGAAGGACGTCAGTCTTCACTCTGTTAACCAGCGACTCTCAGAATTCCTTGGAATGGTCACCTATCCGAGTATTATCTGCGCTCAGTAGCGATTAACAATAATTTGATTCAACATTCGAGCTATGACGGGTAAGAAAAATCAATAATCATAAAACCCAACGCTTAATGTTTACTTTAAAATTAAACAACTTGCTTCTGCTTAATTAAAAACTGAAACCAAATTAAGTTAGCTTAGGTTTAGCTATTTTTTTTATAAATTAGTAACAACTAAAAAACGCTCAGAGTTCGTTTGGGTTATATTTTCTTTTCTGTCATTTATAATATCTATAATATACATGAAGTCGTTTAAATTGTGTACAGGATTGTAAAATTGTGCACATAAAACATGAGTTAAATTGAACCGGAACGCATCAGGGCATCGTGCCGGTTCGCGAAATCAATAAGTGATGCTGTTCCGTCTTGCATAAATATTGGTTTAAATGTTATGTTTTGAATTTATGTGGCTTTTCTGTCTATTAAATTTTCCCATCTCAGAAAAAATAGAAAGAAATGTGTTTTAATTAGATCAAAAAATATTATTTATTATAATTTTCCCTGTGATATCATGTGACTATATGTAAACATATCACAGTGATATAATATTAAATACTTATTTTTAGGGGATGCAAACGGGATCGAAAATCGTTTACGAAAATCATTTTAACACCCCTGTCCAATCTCGCAAATACCGGTCCACGAACTGATGATGCTTGTATTGGTGATGATAAAAAGGTGTCTGTTTTTTTTTATATATCGTATTTGAAATTTGCAAACACATCCTACGTTCTATTGCGTTATTTCAGCGATTACCATTAAATTGGATTTAGGCATATGTAATTATAGGTGGCACCGGTGTGATTAGAAGAAGAAAAAGTCTCGTACGGCCATGTCCCGATAGAGCCTTCGAGAATTTGTATCGCCGTCTCGCTTGCGCGGACGGTGGCGCTGCGTCGTCAGAGCGAGAAGGAAACGCGTGTTTCACCTGTGGCGTGTTGTTCTGTCACTCATGCGCACATGACTGTGTTTACCTTTTTTATTTATAGTGAAATGTTATTGCCATTTGATTATTCCATGAAAATTAATTAATATTTAACGACATGGCGGATTCGTATGGAACAAAAAAAATCGGGAAGTACTTTGCAAGTGAGAAAAACGTGAATTATGTTTTGCACTGTACGATTCGTTTACACGTGGAGCCATTTTTTATTTGAAAAAAAAACAAATGAATAACACGGATCACAACTTTTTAGTTTCATCATTGAATTTATTTTATTATGAGACAAAAAACACTTGATATTAAATATGACAATAAACATTGTGTTGATTAATGTTTATCATGTTGAATGATATATTCATTATAGTTGTGTTAAAGTATTGTTATTTAATTAGAAAAATATATCAACACCATCTATCGAAATGTTCTTTAACTATAATGATAATATTTTAGTTAATTCTTACAAAAATACAAGGTTCAGTGGACTTCTCATAACGAGCATAATTCGTTCCAGAATCTTGCTCGTTGTGTGAAACACTCGT
>JAGXCT010035922.1:14727-53053 GCA_022495035.1 Philopotamus ludificatus | reverse complement strand
CCTGGCACGTGTTGAATACACAGACGCTAGCCAACGTTTGACTGTATGGGAATGCAACCGTGCAATTGAGGGATAAAAATAAAGAACAATGAAAAAAAGTAATAAAAATAAAAAGTTAAATTTTGTTTTTCTCACTGTCTATTTACATAAATTGATATCAAATTAATTATGTATCCAAAACATTGCAAATTGCACATTATAGGGTGTAGGGGTAGTGAAACTATCCTGGGGGGCCTCAAAATTGAATAGCGCGTGGGGCCTCTCAAATGCTAAATCCGCCACTGAAACCTCATATTTGCATTCCAGAGGTACTTTGAATATTGGAGAAAACGCATAAGTGTACGTATCTGAAATGAATGAATAAATAAAGTTATGTTAATTATAATTAGGGTCATTTATTGAGTTTTAATGTATCGTATATACACATGGCGTCTTGTTAAATATTAATAGTTCTCATCCACTGTTAATTTAAACTATATTAGTCTTCCATTAGCTGATCACGACCGGCAATAATTGTTTACAACATTTAAAATCAATATTATACATACCATGAGATAGCATACAATTTATTAAACACATTCTCCTCTTTTACGCCGTTGATTGATGCGTTAAATTTAAGAAAAATCCTTTCATAATCCACCTGAACCTTTTTTCAGTAATTGTTTGTTCCAAAACTTAAAAATTAGATTATTCAGAAATAAAAAAGATATATTTTCAATTTTTTCACTGGAAACTTATTTCTTAATTTATTTAGGTCATAACAAATTCCAGTATGCATTCTGTTCAATTCCAAAGCCGGTCAATTGTCCAAGAAATAATTGCATACATAGTAAAGCCCATCTAAAAAATCGCATAAAAAGAGGATCGAGCGTATATGCAATAAGTTTTAAACAAAATAAGATATGTGTAAGTGTGAAAGTTGAATAGGAATGTTTGAGGATCGTGACCATTTTTGTTACGAATCTTATTCCAGGATTCTGTGCATTCTGCATCCCGCAACACAGCGGGATAGGTAGGTCTTGACACGCAATGTCCGGGTAAAGACAGGACCACAGAACGTGACTATAATCCTGAGAGACGTACCCATACCAGCAATATGGTGATGCTACAAGGTTAAACCATTTAAGTTTAGCTTTGAAACTACCATGGTTAGTTAGGAATTGACTGACTCGAAAGTCTGGGAAGAGCCAGCTACAATTAAACCTGGTTCTGAGATAGTTAGTCCGCCCTTTTGGCGAGGAATGCCACTTCTCTTGCTCCTGGCCAAGAGCCGATTCGTGGACGCTTGATTTTAGATTTGTCAAAGATTCGTCCTCGAGTGGGCAAATTGTAGTGGCGCCGACGACTACAGGAGTGTTTTTTTTTTCAAGCCAAAACGACGGTCCTTGGCTGGATTTCAAGGTCGAGCGGAAGAACACCAGCAATAATTAAGAGTGATAAATATGGAATAAATCGACGACAGACACGTTTGCGCGTTTAGCGGTTCATGGTATTCTCAGCAGACGTCGCTAGCACCTCATTTCAATGTCGTCAATTATCTGGATACCCTAAGACAGAGGTCGGTAAAGTGCTGCTCTCTGGCCCCTTAAGTGCGGCTCTGGCACAAATATCCACGGGCAAGCAGACTGGGCCTAAAGTATGACCGGATTGTTGCTACTTTAAAAGAAAAAAAAATAATCACAAGATACTTTCTTACCATTGTATCATTTATCAAGATTAATCGTTGTATTGTACATATTTAGCTCTTTATTAAATAAGTTTAATAAGCCGATCACTGTTTAATAAGCTTAATAAGTTTAATAAGCCGATTCCTGCCCTAAAATAAAAGGAGATCGGAAGTTCCCTCTTAAGAGCCATCCGATTTGAACTAGGACGAGAGAATAAGATTGACAAAGGTATAAGAGCCTTATTATAGGCATACAAAAATTGCCATAGCGGACGGTATTTCACGTCCACACGGCGGGGTATTGGTAAAGTTTTCAACTAGCAATAATCGCACCTCGGATAAACCTCATTGGTTACGATATCGCCGCTGCGCAAAGTTAACAAATCACTACAATTCCCCCCTTATGTATCATTTTGTTAACATAACGCTTAGCAGAATAATATTCACCTAACGACATCTAGTTGCACACTGCCAAACTATACAACCTGTTACTTTCACTTTATTCTATGTGATTATTACAAACTAAGTATTAAAACAATTAATTGTGCATACTAATTACCATCACGGTAATTTTTGAAAATTATAGAACATGGTTGACTTTTTTTCACATCAATGCCAAAATTTTAACAAAAAATACAAACAAATGAATGCTATATCTGTCACATACAACTGTCAGAATTGTTAAGCTTCTTAGCTGAATTCTGCTGAAAAAATATCCTGCGAAACAACCTGTTGGCCAAAATATTCGATTGTGTGAAATGATTGAGACGGCGACTGCGCTGATTCGATCGGCGGGCCGGGCATTCGCGACCAAGGCGACAAGCAGAGCGGCCATGGTAACATAACCTCAAAGCTTGCTACCAGTTTAAATCTCACAATAAAATTATATTGCGTTTAAACACAATCCGATACATATATGAAACATATTTTAAAAAATATCAATATCTTATTATTTATTATATCAGATATTATTATTATTATAATTTTCATAAATGTGATTTTTATAAATTAAATACTTATTAATTAACTACCGAATTGTTATCATTTCAATTTGCAAGGATTTTTCGGTAAAATAAGTCATTGAAATATATCAAATAATTTATTGCTCTCATATAAAACCGAATTGTTCGAGCGTGACAACTTTCACTTCCATATAAACCTTGAATCGGTCCAATTATTTTTTTTATTGAATAATACACGTGGCGTTTATTATTTGATACCGTATACTTTATTCGGTCGACTCATTGTGGTCACGTAAAATACGATTCTGAATAGTTTTAAGTCCCGATAATGGAAAAAATTATCTTCGGTAACCGACGTAGGGGTCAAAACTAATCTAAGTATTGTATAATTTTTTGTAAATAAAATTATCTCAAATTATATTGTTTCAGGCTAGCAAATTGAGCGTTACCGATAGAGAAGAGAAGCTTTCGCCTTTACTCAATAAAGGTTGGAAAGTTCAATCTGCTAGAGATGCTATAGAAAAAGAGTTTTTATTCAAAGATTTTAATGAGGCGTTTGGATTCATGACTCGTGTTGCTCTTTTGGCCGATAAGATGGATCATCATCCGGAATGGTTTAATGTTTACAATAAAGTTCAGGTATGTGCGATACATCGGTATACAATGCTAGTTAAAAATGTAGGTTATTGATGTATATTATTCAAAATTTGCAGGTTACACTCTCTTCTCACGACGTAAACGGATTGAGTGGACGCGATTTAAAAATGGCCAACTTTATGGAGAACTTAGTATCAAGCGACAAGGCTTAAATGTTTAGAATGTTTATTATATATTATTAAATGCGTATTCAAGGGGAACAATTTTTATTCAGGCTTTTTATATTTTATTTTTGTTGACAATAAATCATGTAAATACTCTGTTAAGCATTGATTATTTTTTTTTTTTATCAGTCAAAAATGAAAGATTGGGGATATTTTCTCATCTTTTTAATTTATATCTAATGTTATGTTAATGTCTATATATAATTTATTTATCACATTCGTCGATTGACACGTCGCTTTCGATTGAGTTCGGTAGTTCTAAATAATCGTGATCTGTCCAGTCGTCGTCTGTAGGATGAGGTGCTTGTCCGGGCTCTAAACTCGTCAGCAACGGCTTTCCATCGGCGCCTAGTGATAGATACTTTTGTACAGACGGAGGTAGCGTTACTACGTGCGGATGAGCATTACCCGGCAACGGTACGTCCTCGCCTAGAGTGCCCCATAGTTTTGAAAACTTGAATGTCTGAAATTATTTATTTATTGTCATTGCGTAAATTATATTTCATAAAATATTATAATACCTCAGGGAGACAATGATGCTGCAAGCAGTAATAATTTTCTTTTCCATCGTTGTGACACCATGTGCCGTCGGGGAAATAAGGATCAACTCCTAAATCATTTAAATCAATTCGAGGAGTATAATAACTTCCGGTATCGGCACGTCGACAAAATATAGCACAGGCCATCCATAGACGAGCTACGAAAATAATTATTTATTAACATAGGTATAATATGCATATATTTTGAATCGTTTATATACATTCTTCGTGAGGCGCTTGTAATCCTGATCCTTTTTTATCGAGCTCCGGTAATCTAACGCTGAATTCTTTACATTTATTCGTGGCGAAATCTCCTATTAACGTTCTCTTTTTTTTAGCACAAATCTGTAATAACAAAAAAAATGTTAATTAAAAATACGTAAGAGGATTTAAATTTAAATTTACCTTATCGTCTTTGCAAATATTGATCTCGAATGAACTGCCTTCGCATCCCTCTTCCGTATTTACCGGCTTTGGACTGTCGCAAGCACGTCTCTTAGTTACAAACCCGCGTCCTTTCTCTAAACATCCGGATTTACATTCACTCGACTTCCACGAGCCCCATCCGCCATGTAAGACGTTCGGTTTTTTCTTCTCCATTTTAACACAATTTCCGCCTTGACACCACTATATATAAAAATAGGATTTCGTTAAATACATATTAATTTTTAAATACAAATCGGAACTTAATTACCAATCCTTTTCCGCAATCGGTTCCTTCAAGCGCTGGTCCAGCAAAATAATATCCACTTCGATGCGGTGTTTTACATTGTAACTGTTGACATATGCCGGTTAATTTCACTCCGATTAAACTTACGCGGGCATCTTTATCTCGTAGTAATAGCTCGCATTGTTTTTTTGCACCCCACGCTTGACCAGGTGCGTCATGGTACCGTGCGTGATTACGTTCAGGCGGAATTGGACCCGGTTTATCCATCAGACATTTATACGTACTATGAAATTATTAAATAATTTATTAAACAATTATTATATTGGGAGATCCCGAAAGAAATCCATGCCTTTTTAATTAACGTAAAACGACCTAATAAAATAATGATCTTAAGGTCCTTTGTCTAGAGAATATAGAAGAAGTGAAAATATTAAATTTAGTTGTTTAATTATTTTTGTTTTGTCATGTTAGAGAATTCCTCTTTTATTATTAGATAAGTTTGGATGGTATTTCTTCAGCTTCTGAATTATTATCATCATAGGCGCAACAGCCCTATTGTAGAGCCCTGGCCTCATCCAACACCCTTTTCCATTTTATCCGGTCTGGCGCTAGGTCGCTCCATCTTCCGGTCCTTCTGTGCACATTCCGACCACCTCAGCCTTTTCGGTGGCTGATTGTCCTGCATCCTTAACAAGTGACCGGCCAATCAGAGTCTGGCGACAGCTGTGATTCTTGTATAATCGGTACAGCTCCTCGTTGCTTCGGATGCGCTATTCCCTTCGTCAAATGGGGCTCCAAATATTCATCTAAGAATATCCAGTTGTGGCTCATTTTGTTTTATCAAAACCCTACATTCAGATCCGTATGTTAGGACGGGCCTGATAAAGTTCAGGTAGAGCTTGACTTTAGTCTTCTTTAAGAGGAATCTCGACTGTAGATGCCTTTGAAGTCCAAAGTAGCAACGGTTATAGCTTTTGATTTGATGTGTCTAATTGTTGCATTTCTGCAGCTATGGTTTCACCTGGTTTTATTAACCCATAGCCAATAACTCCATTCATACTCCATCAAATGCATAAAAGAAGTTTCCGAAAGGTTAATCTTAGCATTGTGATTGGAATGGGTATTTGTTTCTTAGAAAGTCATTGCTTTTTTCATCTCACTTTATCTTAAACTATTCATTATTTGACTCTAATTATGATTAGCTGCAAAAAAGGTTGAGATCTCTATCTAGGAAACGAAATTCTGCACAAGTCCTTCCGCAGCCCTTTTTTATGCGGCACTCAAATACTGATCCTGCTTACTTTGCCGAGGTGTTTTAAATGTTCATGTGTTGTCGACGTTGAAGATGTAAATATTTATTATAAGTCTTCTATAATTTAGGTTAGGTTTAGTTGAGGATCGTATTCATTTCAGCCATTTTGGCCATCGAATTTTGAGTGTTTTCTTGATTTAGAGGTGTCCCTTAATTTTTTATCATCTGATTTTAATCGTTAAAACCAAAATTGACATCCGATTTCATCCTGCACTAGTCCATAAATCTCATCAATGATTTTTGCGTCCTTGACGGGACTTAAAACCAGAATGCATTGGCGAATATATTCATCGTTGGTTTCGGGCTTTGACATTTTAGCCTTATGAATAAAATAAAATTTATGACAAATACTAATCTGACGAAAAACTAACAAAGGTGTATATTTCACCATGCCTGGGCACAAATTTAACAAAAGAGAACGGGGGCGCAGTCCATATGGCCACTTTGTGCGGCACACACACGTGTCGGAAGCACTAAGAGGCGTCAATTGGGGCAAAATTGAAAAATATGAAATATTAATCCATTCAACTTTTTTAAAATCGAAGAAATTTCTATTAAAATCGGAATTCTTTTTCATAAAATGATGATTATTGTAGAGGGAGGGCCAAATTAAATTCTGCACACAGGAGCCAGACACTTTCGGAGTGCCACTGAACGAGAGTATATGAATAGATGGATTTCTTTCCAAATTACCTATTATTATTATACATAAATATTACACGATGATTTACCCGAGTTTTGCCATTACGTTCGCGCTACACGTGGACCATACCGTTTCGCCGTTGGTTCCTCTTGACGGCGACATTATATATCCTTCTTTCGGACAAGAATTACCACTGCTATCGTGATGCATCCCCAAACTGTGAAAATATATACCTCGTAAATCGTTTTCAATATAAATGATTAACAAAAATATGTTTGTTTATGTTACTTATGTCCGATTTCGTGCGCTAGGATATATACGGAAGTGAAACCGGCCGATGGATACGGTTTTCCGAACACGTTTGTTGTTCCGAGCTCTGCAATAACGCACGCATATTGCTCGATGCATACACCTCCGACTGTTGCCAAACCCATCGTTACACCGCTCCGTCGTCCGTTTTCAATGGCATAAAAATCTAATCTGTAATTTAAGAATATAATTATTGATATATATTGATGTAATATATTTTTATTAAGATTTTACCCGGATACGTATAAAGCCATGTCCCAATGATCAGGATTTGTATCACCGGTTGGATTGATCTTTCGTTGATAATCGCAGAACGAATCTAGCAAGCGAGATCTCTCGCCGTCGTGATGAGGTAGATCGGCCGGCTGTGTTTTCATCAGATCCAAACGAACTAGCGTTAATTCTACAGATGCTCCCAGACTGGGATGATGATACAGTGCTTGAACCTATATAAAATTGTATGTAAAATTGAAGATTTTATCGTGATCATGACTCAATGCGGATTATAATTCCAATGAGTCACTGTATGTACTTCAGACGGTTTGGACCAAATAGAATGACCCATTATTTATATTTGATTGACCATCCGACAGTGTTAAATTCATTCATTCAGATATTAAATTGGCGTATTAAAAAATAATCCAGACATTCATTTAAATGCTTTCGCTTAAGTGTTCGTAAACACTTAAAGATTTCTATCACCCACTTGATGTAAAAAAAATTTAATCGCTAGTCTTACGTTCTTATTTTAATCATTGTAGAAATGTCATTGAACTTACCCCATTCATATAAGCCAAGAGCATGTCACGGATTTCTTTATCGTTGTTATTTAAATAAGGAGCGAATATGCGATATGCAGCCGAATCGAAAAACAATGCCAGCTCGATCGTATATCCGCTGGATTTACTTTGGCGTTTCACTCGGAATAATGATGCGTCTTCGTCCGACGTATCCATCTCATCGTCACTGCGATACTCGTCTTCGTCGACGTCGGGTAAAACGACGAAATCATCACCGATTTGCGACATATCGATACTCGCTCTTCGTATTATGTGCGGAACGCTTCCAATAGCATTCGACGAGTCTTCTTCACCGCTCTCGTCTTCTAACGCCTCTTCCAGTTTAATATACGATCTCAATCGGGGAGTCAACGGTCTTATTTCATACGTCGTATTATCCATAAACACTAAACCGTGCTGAAAACGATGACGCAAAAATGAAACATGCGTTTAAACGATTTAATTTGATATATTCGTACGTACTATGATTTGTTCTTGACACATTGATATGGCTGCCGTCGAATCTGCATGTCGGTGCAAATAATGACAGTCCAATCCTCCGTCGAACTGTATCTCCTCCGGCTCACCGTCTTCAAAAACTCTTCGGTGCACTTTGAAATTAGGCGCCACTAAATTTTTATTCGGTTTCAATTGCAGATTTACTTCACTAAAATATTTAGAATCACAATTAATAATTCAATATTTAATAATAATTATTGATACATACCGTCCGAATGCATTGAATCCATAGTTGATTGTATCGTCTTCTTCGTATGTTGAGTCCTCGTCGTCTGCGATTTTTTGAGCGGATTTTGGCATCAGGACGGGCATATACACAATTTGGTATTCAGGCACCTCGTGACGATTTGTAGTCCCAAAATAAAATCCATATTCAGGACCGGTCATCAATTTGTGAATGTTCTGAAAAAAAAAAAAATTATTTACAGCGAGGCTCTCAATAAAATTTAAATTAATACTTACTTGCGAATTTTTTCTATAAAATCCATTTATTAACCCCACCAGGCCTAATATCAGTATAAGTAGTATTATATTCAGTTTCAAAAACATTTTTTTCAATACATTCAAATTTAGATGTTGGTTTTGGTCTAATTTGGGCGATACTGTTGCGAAATTGGATATTTTTTCGTTTTTATATGGAAGTCGCGTACGTAAAAACACAATAGACACATAAGTAACTTCTTGAATGTTAATGCGATAAATGTTATGCTGGTTATTAAAATATTTTACAGTTTCGTTTGCAGACTTTTTGTGTGTTGGGCGGAAGTTTAAGTCCAATAAACTGTCGGGACCTCGTTGTGCGTTCCGAAAAAATACGACGAACAACGAGGCCAATATGTGCAAATCATATCTAGCAAATAATGGGACAGGGTTATGAAAACCAGTCCATATTGGAAATCTCAATGCAAAACTCTTCGAGGATTTCAATGAAAATGTTATTTATTGTTGATCTTTTCTGGAACGAGTTTCATATTTACATGAAAGTTTTCTAGCCACTCGTTTACTCAGCTGACTAGGAGTTCCAACTCTAAATTATGTATATGAATTATTCTTTTGATAATATCGAGATTTAAGAACCCTTTAAATATATGGAATGACTCTCGAAGGAATGCAAATATATGTATAATAAATGATGTACGGGATAGGACGATCTACTCTAGTTCTTCTTCGATTCAGGGGTAAGAAGAGCTACTACGAGGCTTCCAAACGTCGTCTTCTCTTGTCATCCAATCATTAT
Organism: Philopotamus ludificatus; assembly: GCA_022495035.1. NCBI lineage: Eukaryota > Metazoa > Arthropoda > Insecta > Trichoptera > Philopotamidae > Philopotamus > Philopotamus ludificatus. Next base: position 43,596 of record JAGXCT010035922.1, on the reverse strand, counting down.
CGTGCTCAAAGATCTTTCTACTCAGGTATACGTATTTACGGTCATTTTTTAAGCACGGATATCTCTCTTGGTCGTCCGTAAGACTCGAAACATACATTCCCAATACCACAACTCAGATCCTCAATAGTCTTCGGCTCTAAGGTGTATGAGCAGAAAGAGAAAACCACTGCTCTTACCATCCGGAATTTGGTTAGTCAAGTCATGATGGTTCTTACCTTCTAATGTCGCTTGATTGAGTATGTGTGATTGGAGAGTTTATCAAATTAATTTAGGCGTATCACTCAATGAAGTGACAGTGCTAGTTTTTTTTCTTAGGCTACTTCAGTTTTTATTCTAATTAATATTTAAATTGCAAAAGAATCTACGTAAAATGTATAATTTTTCCTCATACAGCAGATGTTCAGAATTATTATCGTTCTGGTCAATAACACTGCTGATAAGGATGGGGGTATTGATTTACAAACTTTAACAGACGTTTCCTTTAGTGTTGTGGTGTGTTCTTGCTCAATTGCGGCTTTTATTTCTTCCAGTATCGTCGGTTTTCTGGCGTAGACTTTATCTTCAATTCATCCCCACATGAAAGATTCCTGTGGCGTCAGGTTTAGGGAACGGGCAGGGAATTCTATGGGATCTCTTCGTCCAAACTATATGTTTAGAAGATTCTCATTCTCGAGATATGCTCTTACATCACGATAAATTGTGGAGGATCTCCGTCATGTTGGAATTAAAATTCGCCATCTTCATCGATGCGTTGTAGAACAGAGACTTGTAGTAAATTCAAGTAATTGTCAGCAGTATATACAAATTTTGGGATATCCTGTATAATGTAGCAAACAGACTCCTTTAAAGACACATCCTTGTTGGATAGATTCAAGGATTTTTCTGTATTTGTAGTCCAAAATTCTTTGGTTCCTTCATGAAATTGTTATATTTTTCACTTTCAGATATTTTTCATTGTTTAAAGGATATTTCAAATTCCATAATTCATTTAAGCTCTTTATTCCTTCTCTATATAAAGTTTATTCCTAAATACACCTGACTTTCTTCTTAGACCCTGGGAAGGAAAGCCCTAAACTGTTGACCGATAAATGGTCTTGTTTCGATACTTTCGCTCCTCTTCCTTCTTCCTAGAGCACCCTCTATTTGAGGAGGTCTTGGGAGGTGAAAGGATTGCTATTGCGCGACAAGATTAATAATCACTTGCGAATTGTCACTTATGATTTGTTTATAAGCAGATTGCGCTTAGAGAAAATAAGAACGAATACCGAGGCAAATCCTCTCCTATTTACCTGCACACAGTCGGAGAGGTAAAATCCAGTATTAACAGTAAGAGTAGATACACGTCCAATGCCAGCAATGGCCAAGAGAGGGAAAACTCTTTACAAAAAACATAAAATGGTATTGACACAAAAGGGGAGTCCTCACATCACGTGTCTACCAATTGAGAATCTGGTAAAACACATACGCTCAGCGAGTGAGTGTCTCGTGGCTGGCAAATGATGATGATATATTCCAAAAATTAAAAAAAAACCGCATAAAAACACTAAAATCGTTTTATTTTTATTCTTTTTTCCATAAAAATTCATAATCAAATAAATATTACGTCGAAAAAGGGACTATGTGCTCGTGTTTCATAAAATTTGTTTTTTTCTCTGATTTTTCATAGAATTATAAGATTTTGAAGGAATTCTTGAACGCAGTTATCGGTATGTTGTTTAGCTCATTAAAGAATTCTATCTCTATCTCTTTAATGTTGAAAAACGTCGTCTTTTTAGTTTTTTTTATCAGTTTTAAAAAGTCTATGGATCCATGTCCGAAGTTTATGAAAACTGCGTGATGATAGTGATGATGGTTTTTGATAAAAAAGTTTTTTCCCACAAGTAAAAAATTCCCGAGCACACCAATTACGTGAAACATTTCGATAGCCAACAATAAAATAAGCATCCAATATGACTACCAATGTCAATATACGTCAAGGACAAGTGTACCCACACAAAAGCGTGTCAATTCGATTTATCCCAGAGAGGTTAAAATTTCCAAGAGTATTTTTATCAATTTTTTTTTGAATAATTTTCCGGCACACCTAAGACCCTTCGCGACACACATGTTGATAATCGCTGCTTCATATAATAATGTATAGTTGGCACATTCCCTTCTGACACGGCTGTACAAGATTTGACTATCAGTCAGTAAATAAAGGGATAAAAAAAGAATCTCATTATGGCACTGTCACATACGGATGCTATTAAATTATTCCTTTTTCACCGCAAACAAAACTCTGGGACAGCATGCTCGACACGTGTAAATATACACAAATGGTATCGAGCCCTGTATATCCTGGACCGAGTATGTTCTCACGTAATGTCGCACTGGATGAGGATAAAATATAAGCAAAAAATAAGTAGAAAGCTTGAGAATCTCGTTGCGATCGCACAATGGAAATTCGCATAAAATCTTTATTGACCTCTCCATCATCTGAGCGCAATACTTTCACCGATCATTAAATTGAGACGGATTGCATTTGCCAAGAGAGTGCAATAGACACGATCGAAACTGTGCCGATCTAACGCTCACAGTTCAAATATTTTTTCAAAGAAAATTTACATTCGTTGATGAATCACAGTGTGTCCATTGTCCTTATGTAAATTATTACAATACAAGGTACGAAGATAGCATGAGGAAATTGGAATGAGTCGCCAGTAAGATTAGCATTGTAATTGGTCTGCAAAGAAACAATATTTAAATGAATCCTCGTAAAAATTGTATTATAATGATAAATAAAAATCACCTGTCCCACATTGAAATTGCAATGTTTTACAGGTCATATTTCATTTAATATTTCAATAACCAAACAAGTTTTAGTCCCACAACGCCCGTATGAAAGCACAAAAAAAAGATGAACTTGTCACCAGCATTTTTACAGGACGATGCCCTTACAAAATATCTTCGAAAAAAATTCAGAGACTACCGTGTTCTATTTTGCGCCAATTTGATTTTAATTGACTCAATTTTGGCAACAATGTCTTTATGATCATTGGAGTCATTAAGTTTTACGTATGATTCATTCCAATCTTGAAGATCTCCTTATACGTGCGAGGTTTAATAAAAAAATTGGCGGAATTTTCGTTCTTTGTTTATTCTTAGAATTAATTTTGTCTCCATCTAATATATCATACACTAATTTCAATCCTTGAAGTACTTATGGAACGTAAATTTTAATATGACGTTTAGATACTTTAGCGCTTCTTTCCTTATCCTATTTATGTTGACAAAACGTCGTCCTTCCATGCATTTTTTCATCTTTATGAATAGGCTCAACTCTCAGAGGGCTATATCTGACGAATACAGAGGCTGAGCCATCATAATGATGATATTTTTGAGCTAAAATTCACCAACAAACCGTGACGTGTGAGCAGTTGCAGCTTCCAAGAGTTGTTTCGCCACAAATCTTCGGTTCGCTTCACATAATCAGCGAATAACTTCTAGGTGGTACTCTTTATTTCATGTCCGACCTTATGGCAATCACTCGTGGTATATTATGCAGTTGAACTCTAAGAAAATGAAGAAGAGAACAATTAGGATATTTGGTATTAGTTTGAACATCATATCTATTAGAGCACCATCATCATCATCAGCATTCTCTGAGCAATGTCCATTCGGCACTATTTTATTCAAAATTCAACATTTTGTTTCAGTCACTAATAAAAAATTACTGAACATAAGCCAAAATTTCCAAGATCACCATCAACCACTCTGACCTGATTCGGTGAATGTACGTAATTATTTTCTTTACTTCTTCAACGCTATCATCAGTTGTTGATGTGCTAGTGGGTCTTCCGAGGCGTTTGACATCTTCAACGTCTGCATATCTACTATACACAACATCAAGACCCATACATACATACATAAATAAGTGGCCTTCTAGCCCAGAGGCGGGTCTTTGCCACCTGGAGGACACTACGCGATCTCCAGCAGAGACGCGTTCGTCCAAACCCTGGTGCCAGGACTATGACGGTGGTCTTCCAGGTTATCTAGAGTTCAAACACGGATCAGGTCGCCAACCATGAGCCCGGAAGCCAAGATGTCAACGCGCGGATTGTAACAATAATAATCAGACGAGGCTAGGGCTAATTCGTATTTAATTCACAGTCTGATCGGATGCTACGGGCACCTCCTGCAGCAGAACCGTCACCGAATTGGCCTGGTTAGCGGCCTGTCTTCTCATTGCTCTGTAGAATCTACGAAACCATGATTATGCCAACCGCCATCGTCGTCACGTCCAATGCCGACACGCGTCAACACTCGACTCTATAGCCATAGCAAGAGAAAAATATAGATATACGATGAGTTTATTCCCCTACTTACTCCCGAATTACCATAATTTCTTCACCATGGTAAGTGTAAAGGCGGAATAAGTTTCTTATGATATTTGCATATTTTTTTTCGCTCTCTTAGAAACGTTTGTACCACATTATAGTACACCTTCTTCTTCTTCAGATGCCTTGTACATTTTTGGACGTAGGCGATCTACATGTCCTTGTTTTTTGTCTGTTTTTGGCGAGCTGAAACAATTTTGGAGCTCCAAGTCCGGTCTAGTTGCAATTATTACGGAGCAACGATAGCTTCTTTCTTCCCAACCACCGTTTATCATATATTTTTCCCTCCATGATGGTCTGCAAAAGGCGATACTTGGGTCCGCGAATGATGTTTCAAAATTTACGTGCTTTGACGGTGTCCAACTCCTTGTGAAGAAACTAATAATACACCGATGCTTGTGAGACCTTTTTGATAGCCAACGATGGAGTAAGCATCCTATATGACTACCAATGTCAAAATACAGGACAAGTATACCAACACAACAAAAATAATGGAAAAATTAAACCTACACAACACGCGAAATTAAAAAAAATCCGCATACTTTATTATCATACCTCGAATATATCGACGCTTTTATGTATGGTCATAAAAAATATTTATAAAGATCTGGACTCTATCCCTATCTAAATATGGAAATCATTGTTTTTTTTACGTTATGCAGACATTTTTTTCGTATTATTTAAAATCATGCAAATATTTTTAAGGTATACTCATGTGCAATCCAAGGCACAGTGGTTTAAATTATATGATTAAATTTATATTATATTGATATTATGCCCAAAATATATATGTTTAATTTAATTAAAATAAATAAGTGATGCCATTGATTGATTATTGGAATTATTTGTCGATTGTAAATTAATTATTTTAATGTATTATGGCGTAATGATATCTCGTATGTAGCTACTCATCGTAGCTTTGGTCTCTGCTTTGCTTAACACTCTCAAGAGGGAGTGAGAGGACTTGACAACGTCTCCGGCGAAGTTCTCCACTCTCGCCAGATATCAGTCGTCTTCTGTCGCGTGATGACGACAGTTTGAAAAGCATGTCGCTCTTCGTAAACAGCACGTACGTCTTGAACAGCGTGACTCCCCAAGACACCGACGACGTGTCTTTCGATCAATTCTTGCAAAACGACAATGTCACCGTCCAGAATTTGCGAGACGAGGATGTCTTCAAGCTTGGCATGGACGTCCTGCGAAGATCCGAATATTCCGTGGTGCCAATGTGGACGTTGATCGTCTACTTTGCCATAGTCAACATCACCGGATTCATCTTGAACATGCTAATATGTGTCGGATACATTTTCAAGAAGCACAAAAAAGGTATGGCCTATCGGAATGCATTTATTCACATTCGATATATTTATACAATTGGATCAATGACGCGTGCGTTATTTATTATGTATTAAAACATTTCGCGGTCGTGTTTAACGTCTAGTGTATTATTCATTTCAGGAATTCACACGCTGATCTTGCAGATGGCAGTTTCAGACTTGATATCCTTGACTATTGTGTCGGTGCCCGAGCTTTGGTCTCATCAGAGCGGTTCGTGGATCTTTGGATCGGCCGTTTGTCGATTGTATTCGAGCTTCGAAGTGTTTGCCGGGACGTCGAACATATATTTTTTGGTCGCCATGAATCTGCACGCGTTGGCTTCCGTCAATCTGATGAGGAAATATCCGGGTGCTAATAAAGACGTCGAGGAAGAGTTATTGGAAGACGTGACCGAGATGAAGTCTTCGCAGCACAACCTCGTGTCGAGAGCGAGCACGCTGTCGTCAGGTGGTCAAACAGAATCTCCTCCGCGTAACAAAAAACCGACAATTCCTGTTGTGCTTCCGTTGATTTTCGTATGGATCTTATCGGCGTCGTTGAGCATGCCCGAGATCCCATTGTCGACAGTGGTGGAGTCGAGTTCGGGCACGTCCATCTGCACGTTCTTGGAAGGATATCATTTAATCAGCATGCGGGTGATGTTGACAGTGTTCCAGCTCTTCATTCCGTTCATCATACTGACAGCATCGTCCGCGATGATCGTCTATAAAATTTGCACGATGCCAGCCAAAGGCGCTAATGAGTCACTGTGTTTCCTGAAAACGTCGCTATTCCTGTGTGCTTTGTTCCTTCTCTGCAGCGTGCCCAGATTTATGTTAGCATCTCTGCACGGACTATGGATGGGAAACAAAGAAGACGCAATCGGCATGGATCGTTACAAATCTCCGCCCCTCAGTTTTGATGTGACGCCGATTTCTTTACCCATAGTGTTGAGCTTTCTGCATTTCCTGACGCCAGTCGTTAAACCAATGGGTTATTTATACTTCTTTAAAAAGTACGACAAAAAAAAGTTTCATGGTGTCGAAAAAAGACAGCATAGAAGCACTCAAATACAGTGAATCTGCTAAAGCATGGTTATTTTTGGATTGAAACCCGCATACCACTTGCTAAAGTATTATCATTTTCGGTTGGAATGTAATAATCATTAATTTCCAAACGTGGAATGTTAAAATATTGATTTTGATTAACACAGAGAGATTGAAATGAAACATATTTCTGAAATAATGTATCGGAGATTGGGCGTGGTCTTGAAATATAATGAATACATGTCATTGAATTATTTACGAATGAAATATGTTATTTTTTCTCGATGCAAGATTTTATAATAAATATTTGGTCCAACAGTGTAATGTGTTTGATTAAATTTGGATAGATTTGCGTATCAACAGCATTTCAACGCATCCCACGCATAAAAAATATTATTCTAATCTTTGCAAAAAATCATTTATGCAATTGTTACAGATTCTGCAACGCTCGATTAATAAAATATATTAAAGATCGTTTTTTAATTAATAATTATAATATTATTCTATCGGAATTATTTATTATCTGTAAAAATAAATAATACCTATGACCCTAGATAATATAATTTATCTGTTCGACATATTGAAATCCAATTCGAAATTATAATAACTGATGGTGTTTACAAATTTGTCATGTAATCTATTGCATAGTGTGTGTTCAGCTCGAATTCTATGACATTATCAAATTTTTAACGTTCTGCTATTAAAGATATCATTTTTAAATTATATTATATGGAAAATTAATTGCATGATTCATTTTAATATTGCAATTATAATTATAATACAATAAATTATGCCTAGGTAATAAATGAAATAATTCGACAAACGAGTATGATCTTCTCCAGTGTATGTAAATCAATTTTTGAATAAATGTGAACTCGCAAAAAAATTATTGCGTAAATCAAGAACAACATGACCTCGAGACGGATAGACTGAAGAACACGATCCTGTTTATTAAAAACACCAAAAAAATTCGTGTAATATTCTACACGAGATGCAGAGTTCCAATTAAGAACAATTTTCAGTGAAAAGTGTGTACAGAAGGTTAATTGAAATAAGTTTCAGTCACGAAGACCTCCACTTATTATCTTCTTTAACCTAGCCGTGCCGATGAGGTCTATTGGGGGCCTCATTTTAAATTTTTCTCGAATAATATTAATCCTAAACGTCATAAACTTTTTGTAATTGTCTAATATTATATACATATTATAATATTCACTATTGTTGCCACGCGTGCGATATTTTTTCTCGCTCGCGTCCGGTACGATGTGCCGAGTGTCAGTGAAACATACTAGTGACACGTGCCGCAAGAACTCTTAGTCTGCGATGGGATATCGCCGGGTATTCGTGTCATTTACTGACCAAATATGAAGCATATCATGAATAACTATTTTTATTCATAGAATACTATTGATTTGAAATGCTTAGGATATATTTTCCATTATAAATGGATCCAATTCGGACGTCGCAATTGTTTTCTTTAACATCTTTTAATCGCATATAATTGAATTTACTATGAAATGCAGGGATACATTTCTTATTTTAGTCTGAACACAATTCTAAACTCAATTCTATGAATCTGTGGTTAATTAATAATATATATATATATATATATATATCATCATCATCATCATGTGCCAGTCACAAGGCTCTCACTCGCTGAGGGCATGGACCTTACCAAACTCTCGCAAAACTCTCGCATGGTAGTCGAGGCCAAAGGAACCTGAGTCTCACACGTGACGTGAGGGCTCCCCTTTCGTGTCCATACCGCGGGGACTCGAGCCATCTTGGTATGCGGTTTTTTATAAAGAGTTTCCCTCTCTTGGCCATTGCTGGCATTGGACGATATAAATTGGGGGATGAATAAAACCGCTTATTGTGGGTAATTGTTTGGATTGATAGTGCCGCCGGGCGAAGGAGGGTAGGCGAGGGGAGGGATAAAATTGATATCAACATCGCCCGCGTTGCACAAAACACTTTTTCTTCGCGGTCTCGTATGATGTTGCAAACAGAACAATGTTTTTTTTCTTTTTACAACCCATACTATACTTTTTACAACTTATACTATACTTTTACAAACCATACTATACTTTTACAACCTATACTATACTTTTACAACCTATACTATACTTTTTACAACCTATACTATATATATATATACAATAAATAATTGATTATTTCTATTCACCCCTTTAATGAGAGTAATAAAGATATTTTTTCTGGAAATGCGATATCCAAAAAAGTTATAGCGTTCTAAAGTTTGCCAGCTAGTGCAAAAATTCAACTTTCATCCCAAGTAGCGATAGTTAGCGCGTTAGACATGCAAGAAAGACAACACGACAAGTAATGATTTTGCTTTTTATATGCGAAATACGTTTGAAATATTTACAATGTTAATTTTATACAATATTATTAATTAATAATATCCACTATTTATATTGTAAAATAAGTTAGATATATGTTTAGATTCACCGATGGAGAATATAATAGAGTAAATAAAAATTTTGATTTTTAGAGTAGTATATTTTTTACGTCACAATACTTTTAGTAGTGTGAAATTTTTGTGTGCTGGCCACACTGGCTGTCATTGACTGCTGGCCCGCTGTCAGTTGGCGCTGCGCACATACTAGGCGGCAGCTGCGACCTCCTGGTTACGTGCGTCGATACACTACTACGCTTCAATTACCGAATCGTTCAACGAACTATCTACCTCATAAATAAGATATTGGCTGTAAAAAATGGTGCGTGATTCATTAAAAAATCAGAACCCCCATGATCTCAAGTCCAATCCAATTGGACTCGAGATTGAATATTTCACATTATATTTTTATAGAGTTTTCCGGATGAGCCAATCGGTGGCTACGATGGGGAATCATTTCCTAAAGATTTCGGCTATGGTCCCTACGAGCAAAACAATGATCAGCAATCTAGCTCCTTGCAATCGGAACAAAAACCTCGCATACTTCTCATGGGTCTAAGAAGGTAAAAAAAAATCTTATTTTATAATACAACTTAATTGAAACTCTAAATAATGCATTATTATCGTTCATAATTCGATTAGATCTGGTAAATCGTCAATTCAGAAAGTCGTCTTTCACAAAATGTCGCCTAATGAAACACTTTTCCTCGATTCTACTAATAAAATAGTCAAAGATGATATTAACAACAGCAGCTTTGTACAATTCCAAATATGGGATTTTCCTGGACAAATCGATTTTTTTGATCCCGCATTCGATTCTGACATGATATTCGGTGGCTGCGGAGCATTGGTTTTTGTTATTGACGCTCAGGTACGCACAATACTAAAAATGCCAGTTAAAAAATTAAACGTATCATAAATTAATGTTATATTATTCTAGGATGATTATGTTGATGCATTGAATAAATTAAATATGACAGTAACTAAAGCTTACAAAGTTAATAGTGCAATTAAATTTGAAGTTTTTATTCATAAAGTGAGTATAAGTACTGCTCTGATAACTAATAAGTGCTTTATGCATACTATTTAATGAATAAATATTTACTTAATTGATAATGGTGTCTATATATTTTAATTGTTAATTAGGTCGATGGATTAAGTGACGATTACAAGATGGAATCTCAACGAGATATTCACCAGAGAGCTACGGACGACTTGAACGACTCGGGAGCCGACCAAATTCACCTAAGTTTTCATTTGACGTCTATCTACGATCATTCAATTTTTGAAGCGTTTTCAAAAGTTGTGCAAAAACTCATTCCTCAACTGGCGACACTGGAAAACTTATTAAATATTTTGATTTCGGTATGTATATAAATATAACTCCGCGATTGAATGAGGTTTGATTAAAAAAATAAGCGGAATTTTCGTTTATTTATCTCCTTTGGTGGTCGGTCTTTATCGCATCATTGTAGGCAAAATGGCTTCGTAACGATGTTGTTTTTGGCCAAAAATTGTAACAGCCAACATTTAAATAAACGTCCAATATGTCAAATTACATTAGAGACAAGTATATAAACACAACAATAAAAAATTGTGACAATTAGACTCAGGGGCGGCTCGTGACTTTAAAAACAGGTAGGGCATGATGAGGTTTATGTGCCTCCCCCTTTTTGTTTTAAAAAAAATGAACCGTATATATTTACAGTACAGTGAGATCAAACCAAGAAAATAATAAGAATTATCAATTTTTTTATTGCGAAATTAAAAAAAAAAAAAATTATTTACATCATATAAACATTAATAAAACTATCATCATAACAAAATATGTATTTTTCATTTGAACACTTGTCCTCAAAGTGTGTGAAAAACGGTTGTACGAGCATTCGTAAATTTTGAATCGGCAATCTATCGAATTATGGAAACTTTAAAAGATTTTCATCATTAAGTTGATGATGATATTCAAATTCCAGAGAAGAGAAAAGTAAAATATAGATGAAAAACGTTGACGGTTTTGTTTACTTTTCGAATCAAGTAGAAAATATAGACCAGCGGGGCATATACAAGTCTGCCCCAAACAGAGCATTACGCAGCAAACGAAAAGCGACCTGTATTCGATAATATGGAACTTTTCTTTTTACCTCCACTGACTGACATGCAACAACACAAGTTGCCGTCAAAGCTAGTGACCAAGTGACTAGATTAATACAAGAATGCCTAAACACATTCAAATATCGTTCTATTTGCATATTTCAGCTAATTATTTTTTTATTAGAAGAAATGTGTGTGGGGCAGTGCTCCGGTTGCCCTTAAAGACAAGCCGCCCCTGATTAGACTTATTTAGCCCGCTTATTTTTGTGATTAAACCTCGTATTAACAATAACGTTATATTAAAAATAATTTCATTTTAAGTAACTCTGTATTTTTATTGTTATCGTACTTTTTAGAATTCTGCATTAGAAAAAGCATTCCTCTTTGATGTAGTATCTAAAATTTATATAGCTACGGATAGTTCTCCTGTTGACATGCAAAGCTATGAGCTTTGTTGTGATATGATAGACGTTGTCATTGATGTATCTTGTATATATGGGTATGTATCATCACTTTTTTTAAATATTTATAAGGCTTATTAATTATTTTTTGTGATTTTTATCATATTACACTATTTTTATTGATAATAATTCAGATTGGTGGACGATTCTGACACTGCCGCATTTAATAGTCAAAGCTTCAGTCTGATTAAGTTGAACAACGGAACCATACTTTATTTACGTGAAGTTAATAAATTTCTTGCCTTGGTCTGCATTTTACGTGAGGACAATTTCGATAAACAAGGTAAAGATAATCAATGCGATTAATACATTTAATTAAGCGATATAAATATGTATTTTTTTGCAGGTGTTATAGATTATAATTTCTTATGTTTCCGCGAGGCGATTACGCAAGTATTTGAATTACGTTGTAAGGCCCAAGCCGCGCTCGAATCTGCACAGTCTGAACTCGCCACCGGTATTCCGAACTCATCGCCTCCCATATTGATGAACGGTAGCAATTCGGGAAGCAACGATAATGGAAATAATAGAATGAATCCCCCGTCGATGAATTCATGAAAATAATCAATAATTTATGTATAAAATAAATTTATATCACATTTATGTTATTCATATTTACTTAAAAAAATATAATTATAGTTTAAAATCCTTATTATTTTTATATAAACGTGACAGATGACATATCTAAATTATTATTTTTTAAAAAATGTACAAATTGTAATAAAAATGTATGAGATATTTATTTTTTGTTGATTTATTTTTTGTTTGATGCGTAATTTACTCTTCTCGCATTGGAGTATTATATATATGTATGTATGGAGATTTTTTTCAAAGGTTTAACATACAAATATGTGTCTGTATCAAATCAAATAATGGAAATTATAGTACAAACACGTATAATTGTATCATGACATTGTTTTATTTTCTTCTTTTACTAATTTGCATTGTTTTGGGTAATTTATCATGTATATTAATATTTTATTTAAAATATTATCTGCTCAAATTTAAAACAAATAATATATGTTTTTTTGTAATAAAATAAATTATATTAATAATATATTAAATTCCGTTTTAATTCTCATTCCTCGAACGTCATTTATATTTAAAAAAAAACGTTTATAAATATACATAGATTTCGTTCCATCTATGTCACATAATGAATAAATACATACATGAATACTGTATTTAAATTAAATTCAGTGGGTTTTATAAAATATAAAATAGATTTCAAATTCAGCGACATTCTAGCTACTTATCGAGCTGACGTTGCGTATGGCCACACCGGCCCGCAGCCGCTGTCAGTGACGGCTGTCATCCGCTCTCGGCGAGTCGTTGGTTTGCGTCGTTGGAAAATTTTCATATTAGCAGAACATACCTGCTGCAATCGAAAGCACGAGGTATGTACCGATTGAATGCCATTATCGTCCCAGCACACGGGACGACCATTTTACATTTTTATCCGCCCTTAACGTTCGAGAACCGCCCCAATCGATACTTTTGTCTCGAACGTTCAGTATAGTCGATTGTTAATTTTTGACGTTTGATAAAAAACGACGAGCTTTCGTGTCATGAATCTTGCGAAAAATGCGCACATGCGTGTGTGACACGCCTTTATTTTTTCGACATATTGCAATATTGTTTACGAAATATTGATTTTTTGTTATAAACAAATATGAATATTTCTAAATATTAGCGTGTGTTTCTGTTATAATAATAAATTGATATCGATTTTTAATTATGTGATGCACACGAATGCAATCCCGGTTTTTATTCATCGATATGAAGTGATGAAATTATGATTGTTATTCAAGAGGTCATGGGTTCGCATCTTGTTACTCAATGTTATTGAGTAACTTATTTGCATTTCACAATTTAACGTTCAAGATAATCATCACTGTAATCTCAATAAATTGGTGTTTATCATCGGTATTTGTTTAACGTAATGTTAATAAATCATTTATTTTGTGTTCTGCTGAGAACCAGTTATTTTTATCTAATGTCATTATATTGTTCCCTCTTTGTTACATACAAATTTTCAAAAATGATATTCATTTGTTTTATCAATTACAATTAAATAAAAATTGCTTTACATTAAGAACGCGTTTCGGTTGGTTATGTCAGTTTGATCTGCTTTTCTTGTTTTTTTTCGCAATGTTAAGTCATGTCACTCAGAAGAAGCGTGCTGCGAATTTTTCGTAAATCTCACGCCGGTCACGCATGACCGAAGTAGACCCGACGACCGAATCTATTTCGGTCGTATCTCGCTTTTGGCCATAAAACGGCGCAGAGTCGAGTATGGCGCGATTCCACTGAGTAATCCGGTTTAACGGTCGTTAATGATTCGGTTTCTTTTGTTTGACGCTATCTGGGTGATCTGGTCGGTGGCGCGATGGCCGAGCCGGAAAAGCGAAGGCGACGCGGCCCGCCATTGGTCGAAGGTGGCGCGAGAGCCTCGCGCCACCAGGGGGAGGGGCTCCACCCGAAAGTGTGGCCACAGTGCTACCACCTGCAGCATATCAAACCTGTTCAAACTGTGCAAATTAGCACCTGTATAATTGCGCCGGCGCAATTAATTCAACGCCTAAATGTCCGCGAATCGACTCCTTCGATCTCTATGATCTAAACCCGGCGTTATTCAACAGCGGTTTTTTTAAAGATAAATTAAATCATTTTCGAAAATATTCTGTAACCTACTAGAGGTGCTCATTCAATAAAAAAATATGTATTTTTTACTTTTTAAAAGGATGATTTTCGCGCAATATTCTATTTACAGTTTTGGCGATTCTGTCTTTATCTCCTCAGTGTTGGCAAAACGTCGTAATTTTGCTTTTTTTTACTTGATACTTTACTGCATGTCCTGAAATCTCATGGAACAATATGGCGTTGAAATTGAAGAAATGAATGAGCAAACTTACCCGTTCTATCGAACTTGATTAGCTTTTTTCTGTCTGGACTCTTTCGAAGTCTTTTAATATGAATCCAATATGTCCCAAACTTTCTGTATTTGTCTATAATAGTCTAAAGCAGGGGTGAGCAACCTTTTTTTACAACGGGCCATTTACAAATTTAAAAAATGCTGCGCGGGCCGCACGTAAGAAAATTATAATAATACAAAAAAATAAAGAACTCAAAGTATCTAAAACGTATAAAAAGTATAAAAAACAACAACAAAAAATATAAAATTACAAAAATACTATGAAAAAAACGGCGAAAGAAATATAAGAAAAAAGTTTATTCAATGAGAAATTTGGCATTGCTTCTTTGCCATCAATTGGTCTATATTGACTTGACACAGCAACTCGTACTTCTAAAAAGTGTCATTATTTACTTTGCATGTGCGCTTTAATCATTAGGTTTTAGATTATGTAATTTTGATACAAGTATGTATGTCAATATTGTAAAATTTATTACTTAAATCCGTGTCGTTTTGTAAATCTATTAATTCCATTTGTAACTCATCTCGAACTGTTTCCACTTCTATTTTAAATGGTGAAGAAAAAATATTAAAACTAAGAGCCTTTTTTTCTGATCTTAATATTTTAAATCGTGACTGAAATTCCGTTATTAATTTTTCTAAATTCTGGGCATATTTTTGGGTTTCTGAAGGATTTTCTTGTCTTAGATGTGTAAAATGTGACATGTTGTTTGATAACAGATTGTAGTTCCAAATTTTTAGTTTTTTTTTCAAAATCATTAATTTTATTAAATATGTTATGAATAAACTGAATTTCCACGTTTAAGACATTAAAATGCTGGGTTATATCGACGAGGAAGGCAAAATCACACATCCATTCTTTATTGTAGTTCCTTACATTGGAATCAATGAACCCAGTTCTTCAGTTATATTAAAATTTGAATCGATTCCTCTTAGAAATATCGCTAGTTGGGATTTGTCACTGTTGTCACAGCTTTCATCAAGTGCCAAGGAACACCATTCAAATTGTTTAATGCGTTCACCTGTTGTTGCAATTATGTTTTCGGACAGGTCTTCAATTCTTCTTCCAATTGTAAATCTTGACAAACTGATTTTGGAAATAATGTCCTTTTTATCAGGAAAAGCTATTTCTGCAACAACAGTTAAACATTCCTTAATCATCTCACCATTAGCAAATGGTTTCATCTTCTTAGCTAAAATTTGACTAACAGTATAACTAGCTTTCACTGCTAAATCTGATGAAAAACTTTGAAGTTTGAAGATGTTTGCTAGTAGGACATATTTGCAACTATAACAATAGGGAAAAAATATTTTTTGGTCCATATAATTAGTTTTCTAATTTAAAAATAGTGTTTAAGCCTAAGGTACAATTAGGTTGCGGGACACTAGGATTTTTTAAAAGTCAAAATGGGTTTCACGAGAAAGCGCGGCGGGCCGCACGAGAGAGCCTCGCGCGCATGCGGCCCGCGGGCCGCGGGTTGCTCACCCCTGGTCTAAAGAATAAATATATGCAATGTTTTTTATCGCTTCGTATCGGATATGAGCAAGAAAAAACATCTGTGTGCAAGTCTAGGCGAGAAAAAATATCGTTCTGTGCAAGTGTAGAAACCTGGGAGCGGGCCTCAGTCGCGGCGGGCCGTCGCTATGTGCGCAGGTGCGGACCCCCGTGTCGCATTAATCAAAATTCAAAAATTAGATCGATATTTTGGATTTTTCTCTTAATACAGTAAACCCCCCTATAACGTCAAGATAGGTTACGACGTTTGGATTCCAAGATTAGGACGTTATAGGCCATATAAACCTTAACCCCCTATAATATAGTGGGGTTAAGGTTTTAAAATTTTTATTTTTTGATTTGAAGGAAATCAGTAAATCAAACATTTTTAAATTTTCTATTTTCTGGACATTTTTACGTGTTTACCAGCGCAAATGACTTCACTCTCGCGATGAGCGATGTACTTTAGTATTTTAGCTGACGTAATCCTCCCGCAACTTGCGGCAGGGAAGATCAATGCGACATTTTATTAGTTAATTTTATAAAATTATAAAATATTTTTATGAAAATTCTAATTAGCGTTTTAAAAAATGTACGTTATAGAAAAAAACTGCCGCAAATGTTATTGGGGGGGACGTTATAGGAATGTACGTTATAGGGGGGTTTACTGTATATATCATGAATGACTATTTTTATTCACAGAAAAATCCAAGTCAAGGTATTGTCGAAGAATTGATCTATTCTTGACTTAACATTTTTGGGGTATATTTTCATACAAAATATACCCCATCGGTCAGCGGCGTTGGTTGCGAGCCGTCGTGGCAGATTGGTTTTGCCTTAACCCTTTCAGACCTGACTTTTCATTTTTGGATAAAATACACCACTATGTTCAAAAGGTCCCAGTGATAATAAAATGAAAAATAACCTTCAAAACCAGCGTTCAAATTATTTTACATTGCAATGTACACTGGGTCTGAAAGGGTTAAGGTAGCTACGCGCCTGAATCCATTGATCATGTTCTGCGGAATATTCAGTGCCTATATTTCAAAGTATGAGCTGGCGATTTAATTTAGGGAATTCCGCTGAATTAATAAAATTAATATTTTGAAGCTGAATTTTGAGGACCCAGGCGCGTCCCCCTTATGCGTCTAGTTAGAAATGCGCCACTGGTGATTCCAACTATTCCAACAATTTTCGATTAAATCATATTGTAGCCGTAGTTTATTTGAATCCACCGAATTTATTAATGCGAGAGATGTACAGCTTCAAGTAGGTTGTGATCCACTATACCAAAAATGGTCATGATGTACTCTTGGTATCGAAACCGACAGTAATCTATCACTCTCTCTCGCATCGTCATTGTACAGCTTAAACAAACGATGAAGTTGATTTAGATAAGCTTTCTATTTTTTTTTATTTGAAAATATAATTAAAATTCCAGGCGTCTAGTCTTCGTATTCGTCGGACATTGCCCTCTGCGATTTATTCATATTTCTGAAACTGAAAGGATAACGCTATGCCAACATTGAGGAGATAATTAAACGCTGAATGAGACTTGCGTGGAAATTAACTCTGTCATTGTTGTTTTTTATGTCTGATAGGGACAATATCAATGTTGATAAATAAAAAAATATAAAATTATCATTTTTGTGTATTACAAAAAGGTTTTTCCTGAATAATATTAAATTTACACGGAATATAAAAAAAATATGTTTAATATTATTTTTGTCATTATTAAAAAAATCTTAAATATCATAAAAAAAGTTAAACAGCTCTCATTCTATACGTACATGAGTCGATTTGTGCAATTTTCACGTTTTTGCGTCGTGTTTCTCTGGAAATCCCCACGGTTTACGTATTGATTTTAAGAAGACTATTGTGTTATTACTTTTTTTGCGCGGATTGCCATGTTTTGCATATACTGTTGAATATCCATGTTATTGAATGAAATTTTAAATGAATATTTTATACGTCGAATTAATAAAAAAAATATAGTAATATATTTAAGAATCGTTTCAAAAAATATATAATGCATTCTCGTATATGTATATACTGTATACAGGCGGCCCTCGACTTTCGCACATAATTGGTTCTTGAAAATGTGTGCGAATATTGAATGTACGAAAGTAGAGGAATATTAAAATTAACGAAAACTCCAGTCTTTAACTTCCAAATGATTTCCAAATGATTGTAAGCAATTCTTTATATATCCCTTTCAATGCTCTGAAATTTTCTGCTTGTTTAATAACATTGACTTTCCACATGTCAATCGGTTTTTAGAAGTGTTATGTCCAGGGGCCACTGATTCTTCCTTCAATAGGTATGATTAGGCATTTTTCGAAAATAAAACGGTCTCGTAAAATTGAATATTTGTCTAGGTGAATCTTCTCCATCTATAATGAGAAAAGAAATCCTTTTGCAGCATCTAAATCTGCATCAGCCGATTCTTCAGTCAATTTAATATTATCTAATGACTAACTCATTAGAAATATGTCGAGACAGCTATTACTTGCTTGAAACAATGTGTTAGAATCTTCTTTTAACCTAGCCGTGCCGGTGGGGTCTATTTGGGACACCAAAACTTTGATTTTTCTCGAATAACTCTTAATATAATTCCTACATATCTTTTTGTATTTTTCTAAAAAAATTCCAAGAAATAAATATTATAATTAATCATTGATCTTTATTGTCTGCAATTGCGAAAAAAACGCATCCGGTACGATGTGCCAAGTGTGAGTGAAAGTCGGCAGCGTGTCCTCAGTCTGGGGCGGGACATCGCCGAGTGTGCGTGTAATTTACGCATCATATTGATTAGTAGAACAATCTAAAATATCAACCAAATTGTGAAGCATATCATAAATAACAATTTTTATTCTTAGATATCCATTTTCAAAAAAAATAAAAATATTTTGATGATGACTTCGTCAATATTTTGACTTTAAATGCTTGGGGTCTATTTTATATTATAAATAGACCCCCTTCGGCCCATGCGGTTGTCTTCGAGCCGCCATGACGGATCGGTTAATCTAGTCTTCCAATTTTCATGCAAACCAAGAGCTTTAGCTTGAATAATTTAAAAACTCACATGGATATTGTTTTGATGTTGGTTATCTGTGATGACAAAGATCTATCGACTATATGAAAGCGAAAAATTCGTATTTAAAAAAATGTTATTCCGTCAAAAGACACTTATATCTAAAGAACGCATCAAAAGATCAAGATCATTTAAAAATTAGAAAGAGATACAGAAATAATTAATCTTCCTGTTGATTATTACAGTCAGAAAAAGGCATGGATGGATAGAAGGATCTTTACTAAACTTATTTGGCTCCAGTAGTGAGAATTTTTTTGTAAAGTGAGAGGTCGCCCTCGAAAGCAATGCAGTTATTAGACAATGTTCTTGAAATGAAAGCAAGCGAAGGCCTTGTGATTGTATTTTCTTTTACTACAGATAAAATATTCATTCTTTAATTAAACTAAAATGACATTACCGTACTGACCTTCTCAACCCATTCAGACATTATTTTTTTTCAAAAATTTTGATTTTGAAGCAGCATTTATTTTTTTTGGGTAATTTTTTTTATATAGAAAACATGTTAAAGGAAATGCCAAACTAATAAATATATTTTTTTTTTTATTAGGGAACGAATAAAATTACCACGAGTCAGACTCGTGGTTTTTACTTTTGGACCTGGTTACACACCACGAGTCAAGCTCGTTATTCCGTCTGGAACGAATAAAATTACCACGAGTCAGACTCGTGGTTTTTACTTTTGGACCTGGTTACACACCACGAGTCAAGCTCGTTATTCCGTCTGGAACGAATAAAATTACCACGAGTCAGACTCTTGGTTTTTACTTTTGGACCTGGTTACACACCACGAGTCAGACTCTTGGTTTTTACTTTGGACCTGGTTACACACCACGAGTCAGGCTCGTTATTCCGTCTGAATGGGTTAAAACCATTCGTAACAAAGTTGTCGACTTGATTAATTTCGGATTAAAAAGACGATATTGGATGTGATACATGGATTGACTCAACCTTCGTACAAAATAAAGTCAATGACACTCGTTCAATAGTGGAAGGATATTTTACCTGATGTTGAAAGATTTTTTTGGAATCTAATGAGCTTGAGATAAGTAAAAGGTCTGAAATATGTGAGTTAATGGAAAATGTACAAGGCTTTGAGAATGTGCATAAGGAAAACGTTGATGAGTGGTTAGAATGCGATTCATGTGATCCGATTCCAATCTCAGTTAACCGAGAAAGAAAGAGAATACGGATGCGAGTGAAGAGGAAGTAATTTTCGATCGCAGTCACAACACGGCACTTATTTCTGTGGTCACTTTATTAGAGTACATCGACCAATGAAAGGATATAATAGCACTATTCGAACCGATATTAAAAAATCGTCGAAAGATTTTCATAATAAATATTTATCATGTTGACACTGAATCGGCCGGAAGCCGATTTATATGCTTTTTCTAGCGCGATCTTTGTAGGGCGCACATCCGTTTATTTAAATACATACGTTTACGAAATCTATGAATTGTTATGTGATATTTATTATCCGTGCGGATAATAATCACCACCATTAGCCTAGATAATTTGTATATTTTAGTAAAAAAAAATGAAAATTCCCTACTTGTTCTTTGTCTTCCGCGGGGGTCATCGCTCCGTTCATTGATCTTCAATTTTTTTGATTCAATTTTTTCGATTCAGTCTTAGCTAATACGTTTCTCGCATAAAATTCGCACCTGGCGATGATGTTTTAGTGCAGATTGCGCCATTTCCGAGTCTCGTGTAACAAGTGGTGTGAATTGCTCGAGGCGAAAATAGCGCACACCATGACACTCGGTCATTGTACCATATATTACCACTGGTTATTTATCAAAAACCGAGAGTGGTACCAGTTTGCTATGTAATCGGTTTCAATTGGAGTTTTACTCTCGTTCAATTTAATCTGCGACCGGAATGTTACTCGTGTTAATTGCAGATTTCTATGATCAAATTTTGCATGTCGATGCCTAAAACGTCTAGAAGTTTCAGGCTTATCAGTTATATAATTTTAATTTTCGATTTCTACGACTTATTCTAACAAAGCAATAGACAATGTAGAGTTCAATTAACTTTCATACATGAGTAATGTTGTTTTCCATTGTCAATTTTCACGGCATTTCAATGATGTCGTTCAAATCCATTGTGATTTTCCGCTAACGACTATTTTTTAAGATATGCGCATACGAAATGGAATACAAATTTCGACCTAATTATTGACGTTTCTTTTTATTCGTTGCACTTGCAAAATTCACCTTGACTTTTCGCGTAGTATTTTCATTGTGATTGCATACAGAGTTCAATTATCATAATTTTTTAGTCATTATCATTCATATTGATCGCAGATTTTTGCTCGCTGTTTGCGTGTTATTTTTTTCGCCTCAATTACATTCTCTGCGTGATGAACATGCGGTTTGTTTTGTAGGTCAGAAAAGACAAATATGTAAAATTTCTAATTTGTAATTGCAGACATTGTGATGCCGTCTTTAAATTGTGGTTTTAAATGGACCAGAGTGATATTAGTGATGAAAAATCAATGATTCTAGGTTAATAATAGCTTATTTTATCAATAGTTTAGGTAGGTTATGGTGCAGACGCACGCAGACGACAGATCCGTGGCTCAACGGCGTCAGCGCAGTGTTGCCAACTTCATTCAAACAAACGTTAACATTGAAAATCATTTATGCACACAAATGATACTAATGTAAAATTTACCTTTACATCGTCATCAATATTATTTAATCCTTTTGTGGTTTTTTTTCCATAATAGGAAGAAGTCGCAAAGGCCCATGTCCGGCGAATACAAAGGCCGATGCATTATTACGGTGTTGTTTTTTACAAAGATTTTTTACGAGCATAACAAAACACGCGAATATTTTTTACATCCAACAATAAAGTAGCCATCCATTGCGGGTAATAATAATGTCAAGATACGCCAAAGACAAGTGTGCCAACACAAAAAAAATTGTTACGATTGATACAACCTATTTTTTTATCACACCTTATCTTAGGTCTACTAAATAAAAACCTACTAAACTAACAAAATAAATGTTTGACATCTCTTCTATAGCTTTTCGATTTTTTTAAAAATACTAACTTAAACTATCCGTCATGGCGGCTCGAAAACAACCGCGTCATCCGAAGGGGGTATCTCAGATACCCCAAGCAATTTCAAGTAAAGATATTGATGAATTCAATAAATAACTTGACATTTTTTTATTTTAAATGGATTATCCTAAGAATAAAAATAGATATTCTTGATAATGCGCAAACTGAGCTCTCGCAGCACGTGTGTCTAGTACGTTTCACTCGCACTCGGCACATCTTACCAGATGCGAGCGAGAAAATACATCGCGCGCGTGGCAACAGAAGCGAATATTGTAGCTGTTATCTAGTTCCGCAATTATTGACAATAAAGGACAATGATTAATTATAATAATTATTCTTTAGATATTTTTAGACAAACACAAAATGTTTGCGATTTGTTGGATTTATATTAACACTTTATGAGCCGTTCACGCCTTTTGGCGTGATTTTGTAACCAAGCGTTATGAGCCGTTCACGCCTTTTGGCGAGAGAGCCATAGCCCCACTTGGCATTTTTTCTCTGATATGCACAATGTAATTCTACTATTTGACCACAGATGGATACACGTGTAGCTTGGATTATCATTACATGAAACCATGCGGCCCCCAGGCTAGGTTTGATGTACAACCTTGCGGTTCATAAAGTGTTATACGAGAAAAATCGAAAACGTGGGGTCCCCAATATTGGCACGGTTAGGTTTAATATATTACACATATTTTGTTACAATCATTTTTATTAGATTTTCCGATGGATTTTAATTGTACCACAATTGGACCATGGAGATGTGTATTTTCCCAAAAATTTGACTAACTGAATATAGGATATTTCGGTAGTAATAATAATAATAGTATTTTTAATAGTTATCAAATCTAGATAAACAATATTAAATTTTGGAATTCCAGGCATGTACAAACGGGGTTTTACTGTATTTGAATTAATAAGATGTTCTAATTATCAATAACCTTGAGATTTATACAAATAATACAAGTTTTTATGCATTTTTTACTATAGAATTTATATCAAATAAATGAAAATTTAAATAGTCGTATCTTTGTAATTAATTCCACATTTTTCGTAGTGAAATAAATCTTAAATTATTCATTGCCAACATAATGGAACGACCAATTTCACGGTCACATTCTTTTGGAGATGCGAATGCTAAATTACAGATATTATCCGCATTTCTTTGACATTCTTTTTATATGATTTAACACATTTTTAAATCGATGGATTAAAGAATTATGCTCGTCGGAAAATGTTGCGGTACATGGTTCATTTTTTTATTGTTAATTGTTGGATTAATTCTGAACATCGATCTCTGTTATCCAGTTCGCTTGCACCCCAATGTAAAATGTGACCCACTCGTAAATCAATAATAACAATGCGAAAAATTATATTTAATATTATCCGTCGTTGGAAAGAATTAATCGATTTAGATTTGGAATTATTTTTATTGTAAATATTTTTTTACGTTATCTTTTGGAATTTTCTACTGATAATCGTAATCTTTAAGACGCTATTTAACGTCGCAACTGATTTATTGTTGATATGTGTCGCAAAACATAATCGTATATGCGTAAATAAGTAGTGAAATGTTGTTGTTTGTTTAGTAGCAAAACGTTCACGTTTACGTTTACGTTTACGTCAAATGGGATGGGGTTGACCATACCACCTCACAAGAAAAATAGATTGTATAGAAATCGAATTAACAGAGGCCACGGAGCATTTATGCGACTCACTGGCACACTTTACACCAAAACATATATTTACGTATCTAATTAAATATGCATATTTACGTACGTGTGAAACGTAAATCGGCGCATTTACATTTTATTATGCGAACCTTGAAAATGGCGCGTTTTTGCTATAAACACTTCTTGGAATATGGTTCCCATCGACCGTCGATTGATATGGTCGTTGAATGCGGCAGTCAGTTTGATCAATTGCAAAGTGCGTTTCAACCAGTCATCGCATAAATTACTGGATACCGGCCTCTAGAGATGACCACGTCATTCGCAGTTGAGCTGTAAACAAGTTGGAGGTGTGTCCATTATGCGTATGATGCGTAGTGTACGTCATGATATCGGACCACTATACGATATGCGCATGCGCAGTTGGATATATATCGCTTTTATTCATGCCTGTAATGCTGAATTAATTCTCAGCTTCTTGGAATACATTCAAATATTATTTTAATACACTTTCGATGTTACAAGTTGGATATTTTATTTAGAAAACGATAGTGAAGCAGATGAAAAGCTTGATATATTTTTGTATATTGATTTAACTTAATCAGTAAACTATTTTAACATCTTCCACTCTGTTGGCCAGACGTATTCGCTCAAAATATTGTTTACCAAAAAAATTTAACCGGGGTTTTTATATTTATTTAAAAAAAAATGTCTCTTATTGATTAGGATATCAGATCAAACACATATGTATCAGCAATTTATGAATGCTGTCCTTATCCTTCCAAAGCATTATTAATAAGCATACACGATGATAAATGGTATTGAAAAATATAGTATTTCTTTGCCGTTTCATTTTGTCTTGTCTTATCTCATCGTATAACCCGTATTCGAAGAGCCTAGATAACCAGGGGGACAACCTTTGCAACTCTGACCACATGGTTGAATCAGACGTGTCTCTGTTAGAGCTTTGAGCGAACATATTCACGAATACGTCGTCAATTTTTTTTATGTCGCGTGGGACACGACGTCAATTGACGTATTTTGGCTTATTGCGCCGGACAAGTCTGCGTCTACAGTGGTACATCCCAAGATTTTTCTCGAACTCGTTACCCTCAAAATTAAACCTCAAAATCAATTTATAAATAATAGTACATATTTTAAATATATTATGTTATAATAATTTTATTACTTGCCTGGACACAGTCGAGAGGGTAACATCCGATACTAACATGGTAGAAGATGTACGTACGTCCAATGCCAGCAATGGCCAAGAGAGGGAAACTCTATACAAAAAACCGCAATACCAAGACGGCTCGGGTCCCTGCGGTATGGACACGAAAGGGGTTCAGTTTCCTTTGGCCTCAACTACCATGCGAGAGTTTGGTAAGGCCCATGCCCTCAGCGAATGTGGCTGGCAAATGATGATGAGATTAGAAAAATACGCGCTAAAACGCTTTTCCATGAGATGAAGATAGAAAATCTATCAAAAATGATCTTACCCATAATGCAGGATAAGCAACATAAATATCAGGGGCGTACTGTGGTGTTGATGTTGGGTGTGCTGAATGTGGGAAAAAAATATTATTTTATTTATGCATTAATTCTATTCTTCGTTTTTGCGACATAAATTTTTCAATGGAATTATCGTAAAGTGTGCCTTTCTGTTTGAGTTTTATGAGTATTTTTTTCTCCAATGATATTACTTGAAAATTTATGTCGAAAAAACAAAGAATAGAATTATTGTATAAATAATAATACAATTTATGTCGAAAAAACTTTATTTTTTTCCACATTCAGCACACCCAACATCAAGTCCACCAACGCCACTGATAAATATGTTGTATAATATACCAAAACTGCTGATAACCATTTCTAAACTGCACTTTAAGTTTAATTTGTGCTTAATCTAGCCTAAATGGGCTCCGATCACTTGAACCCCAAATTAACATATCGAGGAATTCCATTTTTTCTACTTGACATGGACTATAAAAAATAACGATATATCCGTCGTTTAGCAGCAAAGGGTTAATTGCGATTTCTAGGATATTTAGGATATTAACCCAGTATTATTCTTCCTATTACGCTCTAGGTCGCTTATTACATACAGGAATATTCCGAGTGCCGGGTCGACGATCCGATACGAACCGGCTCTATTGCACTACTGGGGATAAAACAACTAATGGGAAAAAGACATAAAAGCAATAATTTTACATCAACTTTAACTATTAACACACTGCCTACGGGGCGAATCGCGGTCAAACTTGCCCTGGGGCGGGGCGCCTTCGCCGAAATTTGGTGAAACGTCGTCTTTTACAAAAAAAATCATAACTCTTTTAATTAATCAAGATATTAAGCCGAAAATTAAATTAATTAAAATCCGAAAGCAGGAGTCACTAAACATTTTGTCGGCTAGCGTGTGTTATGCGCGCCCCGGACATACACAATACGCTTTTGACGTGGAATCCACGTCCCCCGTAGGCAATGTGTTAATAAAATAAATCTGATATATATTATATATGTGCATCCTTCCCTATCATCTGTCTTGACTTTCTACGTCCATTAAACAGAATCGTCAGACATCTGCTATAAAGTTTCCAAACCAATTTATAGTCCCGGGTCCAAATGTAACAGGTCTGGATTACACCACTGATCGACACGGAGACGTGGGCGAAGTTTATGCTGATTCTGTTCGTAAAAAAAAAACAATTGTACTGATCTGATGCTGTAACTTTTTTCTTTTAGTGAAAAAAAAGTGTTGCGCAAATCTTGCCAAACATTCAGAGATAACATCTGAATGGATTATTATTATCATTTTATTTTCATTGTTATGTTGTATTTTAACGGTTTTATGACGCTAATTTTTGTATGTATTGTACATGTGTATTCAAGTCCATCTGCCACAAACTTCTCCCCCAGGGAAGACGGGGTTTTCACGCCAATTGCGCCAAAGTTGGTTAACAGGATGTTGGGCGAGAGAAATCGCCTCATTATCTCATACCCGACCCCCTTTCGCGACTCGTTACGTTACAGCGTGGAATTCGTCAACAATATTGTTTACATACTCTGCGGTTCTCTCCATCTCTATCTCTTGTGTCCAGCTCTGGCAGACTTCCGGTGGTTTGCGCGAGGTAAACAAGCGTTGCTGAACGTGACGACGCTCGCCAATATGTTTGTTTATTACGTCAAGTGCGTCGTGTTGATTAGAGTATAGCAAACCCAAGGCCGATGCTATTTTGAATCATAATCGCTTGCACAATACTGTTGGTTCAATACTCAACATCGCTGTTCGGTGTCTTATCGGGCCGCGACGAAAATGATGCGTATGCCACTGCCACTATCTGTCATGCGTCGCGTGGTGAGTGGTGTGATAGTCACGCCATGTATGATTATATTGCAAATTGACGATGTTTTGACCATAATTTGAAATATACTCGGGAAATATTGATATAATTATAACGAACGACAGTTCTAAGAAAATTTAATGCAATTTATCATGGAAAAACTGTAATGCATTTGTGTTGTGAGCGCGTGGGTTTGCATGTGAGCGTACGTCGAGATACGAGGAACATCAAGTTCAATTGCCGCGACGTCATAAAGCCCCAGAAAGCTCAATAACCCTAATTAATTGTGATTTACATCGTGCACCATCCTTTAATTGATATGACGGCCAATCAACTGATTCCCGAAACGTCGGATGAATCATGATTTCTTGATTTTTTATGAATTCTTTGATGTGCGATGATCTTTCCCTAATCAAGATAATCTGTTTATCAGCTGCGTTACGTATCTCGCGTCAACGGACGCTGCTGTTTTCGTCAGCTGCTCACTGATCAACAGTCAGTCAGTCGTCGGTTAACAGTTGTCGGCGTCGTACGTACGCTTTTGTATCGTGCCTCGGGGCTATTGACATACAGATCTTGACAAGCTCATCTAAGAACGGTATGCGCAAATTTGTAATTCTTTGTTTAATATTTTTTACTTTTACTTTTACAGTCTTTTATCATTTTTATGGCGTGTTTTAAATACGATATACTACTGATATTTATACTTATACACAAGCGATGAGTAATTCTGAAATGACTCATGCGTATATTTTCAGCTGGAAATTTAATAATGGCATTACGTTAATGAAATGGACATCATTTTTTTTCTTTGTGAAGCAAACGTGTTATTTTAATGATATATTCGTTAGTTCTTGGGTCTTTCCTTGAGCTGTGTAGAGAATCTCTCTCCGTCTTGATCGAGTGATAGGATGTATGATCAACTGGTGATTTTAGTGCATGGATCGATCAATATACTTGATGTTTCTTGAGGAGAGATACCTTAAAATATGTTTTAGTAGGGCTATGCGATGTCTTTTATGTTTTTTAACCTAGCCGTGGTGATATTGGATACCCCAAGTTTTTTAAAAGATAAATCCTACATGTCACAAACTTTCTGCAGTTGTCTAAAGAATAAATAATAATTGACTTTTATATTCCGCAATTGCGTAGCCACGAGCGTGGTGTTTTTTCTCGCTCGCATCCGGTACGAAGTGCGATTGAAACGCAGGGGCGGTTCGTCGTTAGGGGCAACCGGGGCACTGCCCCACACCCATTTCTTCTAATAAAAAATAATAATTGATGAGATATTGTTATAGTTTGGTCAAATCACGAACCGCCCCTGATGAAACGTATTAGTTGACACGTGCCGCGATAATTCGGCGGCGTGTTCTCGGTCTGCGGCTGGACATCGTCGAGTGTGTGTATCATTTACGCATCATATTGATTAGTATAAAAATCCAAAATCTTTTTTTTTCTTAGAATAATCCATTTCTGGCATAATAAAGAATTTATCAATACAGTGGACCCCCCAATTAGACTATCCCGAATTACACGCTGAGTTGAAATATTCGCC
>JAGXCT010035921.1:0-43802 GCA_022495035.1 Philopotamus ludificatus | reverse complement strand
CTAGCAGGATGATAAAAGTCTGGGCCACAAATATCGATGGTAACTGTAGTATTAAATTGGATTTCTATTTGGATTCGTAAATATGGCAATACAGATCAATAAATTCATATGAGTATGGTTGATCATTTCATGAATTATAATGGAATTATCCTAATACTAATAATAAATATGAATTAAAATTTAAAATATAATGAAAAAAGATTTTATTAAATAAATTCAAATGATTTTTTTTCTATGTTCATAAATTTCTATTATGCGAAAATTATTGAGAGATTTATTTCCATATTTTTTTATAATGAGATTATATTTGGACGATTATTGTGGTCTTCTACTGAATAAGAAGAAATTACATATACAACTTGGCCTCGTATAACATGGTTTTTACAACACGGTTGATGATTAGTGTAATTTTTTTGTACAACATGCTATATATAACGATTTAAAAAACAACCCCCATCAGTAAGAAAAATACTGAGTCTACACGCTCAATAATAATAGAAAAGATGGAAAGATGAAAATATGTAAATGTACATTTTGTCGATTGTTTAATAAAAAAAATTAGGGACAAAAACAACCTTCGATATTTTTTGGAACGCAAACACTATTTTTGTATTAACTTCAAACCTCCTATATAACGAATTTGTTTAAAACGACGTTTTTGTGGAATCGCATTACCGTGTTATACGAGGTTAAGGTGTATATAACTTTAAATTGGTTTGAATATTGATACGTTTTATTGGGTACATATTAAAAATAGAAGAAAAGACTGCTTTGGATTTGATTGAGAAAAGGATCGTCTAACTTTTTTTCACGGCGAAAATGCACCCGCAGACTTAAAACTGAAACCATTGTCGATCAACCAGAAACGTAAAAGGTTTTTCTAAAAACAATTTATCTGTTTTTGCAAAGTAATGATAGGGCTGGGATGATATAACTGGGATGAGTTGATCCTCGAGCTCTTATGGTGTTGGAGAATGCATTATTACCTCTGAATACCACTTCCAACTATAGCCTATAGATAAAGTCCCAGGAAGTATCCAAAAAAGGAATGTAAATTATTTTTTGTAACGCGAAACAAGATAATTAATTGTGCTATGTTCAACTTTCTTTTGTTATTAATACATTGTTTTTTTGGTTGGATGTGGTTGTTGCAATTGCATTTAATGCAATGTTTTGGATAAAGCACGAGCTGCGGTAGGTGCAAGATTGTCACATGTCCGATGCCACGTGTTGCATTTGGTCAGGCATCAGGGTAATCGATTTTCATCGGGATATTACAATTTCCGCACTAACTATATTATCAAAGCTCACTTGATATTGATTGAATCGCTTCAGGTTTAAATAATATTTAATAATTTGTCCATTGGCTAAAAAAATGGGAACTGCTTATTTATATCGCTGCGCGTTTAAATCGGATTATGATTCGATTGAAAATTGAACCAATTCTCTCCATATATATTGTTATAAGGCTTTAATGCAATTTGCGAAACGGCTGATGGATTGAGAATATCGAGAGTAAAAAATAAATATTGCAGTTTAGCGCGCGCTTCGGCAACGCAGTTGTTATTGTTCTTCGTCGTCTCGCTCTCGCTTCGGCGTCGAGGCGCGCGTTGCGTCTCCTTCGGCTGAGTGCTTTCCGCAAACAAGCCAGTTGTATCCAATCCCAGTTTATATCCTTCTGTCCAAGTGAATATTCATAAATCGTCACATTCTTCCTCCGCATAATAAAAAAAGTACACATTCATCTGCGAAGCGTGAATTTCGCGCGCGTCTGTGCGTGGGACGCAGAACAAACATCATCGTTTTGAAAGGTTCGGGTCCGCGGGTTTATCTCGTGTGAAACGAGATGGAGTGCCTGATGGGGTGGGCAGTGGGGTGGGAGTAGGACGCGGAAGAGGAAAACTCGAATTTAAGGGTCTGCAAATACAAATGGATGATAGTGGAGGCCTGCGTGCCAAAAATAGCACGATTTGTCATTTGTTTTATTGGTATCAAATGCCGTTGATATTCGAATCGTTTTATCAGCTATATATATATATATAATTGTAGTAAATGTGAACATCTGCAGTCATGGAGACATGGTGGACATTCACCAAACCTAATTAAAGGCGAAACTAACGTCAAACTAATCTAATATTACTAATGTGGTAACAGGTATGTATATCGAGATGTAATAACTAATTACTTCATCTATTTATATACATATTATATATCCAGTGCAGTGTCGGAAAGTAATTTCTTTTTTTTTATGGAATTGAAAGAAGATTTTTTTATAGTGAATAAATATTTTATTAAATTATATATTGTCCATTCTGGTCCAATACATTTTGCCATCTTTCTGGCAGTATCATGATTCCATGCCTATAAAATTTTTGTTCTTTGCTGGCAAAAAAACAGTTCCAGGTTATTTTTGACCTCCTCATTTTAAGTAAAGGTTTTTCCGTCTAAAAAAATTTGTAGAGACCGGAAAAAATATTAATCAGAAGGTGCCAGATCTGGAGAATATGGTGGGTGTGGCAGTATATCCTATCCAAGCCGTAAAAGCTTTTGGCGAGTTAACAAACTTGTATGAAGTCTCGCATTATCTTGGTGGAGCACTACACCTTTTCTATTGATCAATTGTGACCTTTTCTGTTTAAGTGAATCATTCAATTTGTCTAGCTGATGAGAGTATAATTCAGAATTGATCGTTATGTTGTCCGGTAGAAACTTAAAAAAAGCGATTCCTTTGAAATCCCACCAAACAGATAGCATCATCTTTTTTACTCCATGATCTCTTGCGTTTAACATTGTTGTAGACGATCCTCTTCTCGTCCCCAGGAATGATGCGCTTCAAAAATAGATCATTTTCCTGACATTCGAAAAGCAAATCACAGACGTCAACGCGACGGCACAAATTTCTTTCTGTAAGAACACGAGGAACCCATATGTCGAGTTTTGAGATTAAGCCGAGGCGTTTCAAATAATCATGAAAGTTCGAATTTGATAAATTTAATCTCTCGGTGATCTCACGAGTTCTTATTTGCCGGTTTGCATCATTTTTTTGTCTTGCTTAAACAGCATGTTTACCTTTTTGATAGTAAAAAAGTAAAATATGCCGAAAATGCTGCTTTTCACTTTCCATATTTGAAAGGGTACCAAAAACTACTGTGTAGAATCAATCGGACTTTTTCACAATTAAGCCTTGTTATATCAGCTATCAAAATATATAATAATTATGCGGCTTAAGTATAAGGTTGCCTGTGAAAAAATACAATTAAGTCCTCTATTTCGAAAAAACGAAATCACTTTACGAACACTGCAATATATTCGTTTATATTTTATTCAAAATATAAAAAATAAGGTGAGGAAAAATACTTAATAATATTAATAATTATAAAATTAGAGATAAGCGGCACGTGGCTCAAATAAGCTGACAGTATGACTGTATCAGCTTGATGTCAATGCTTGAGTTATTCAATATCTTTACTTAGTTAATGACAAAGATTGCGATTATTCACAGCGGCGGCTCGTGGGTAAAATATTTGGAGATGCTGCGGAATATTAAAATTTAAAAAAGTATATTTCGTTCATATTTTATTTAAAAAATAAAGTGAGGTAAAATTACTAAATAATAAATTAAATGACAAGCGGCAAGTATTTGCTCTTGTCTACTGGGTCTTAAAACTTACACTTTAATTAATTAATGTTTAATAAACAAACATTTTAATCAGCACGGATTGTCCTCGATCCCGTCTTTACCTAGATAATGGCAAAATCCAATGACTTAATAAAACCCATCCCCAATACTGGGACAACATGATGATAATAAAATTGAATTTCTAAAATCCGCGCAGCTCGACACTATATCGGTTTCACTATATCAAAATCCTGTTTTCTACATTAATTAAATTGATGTTGACATAGAGGGAGAGAACGCACCTCCTTTCTTTGCAACACGATACCTAATTATATCGACAAATATTAATATATTCCGACACAGAATATCTGCTTGATTCGGCAAAACTCTAATTAATCAAATTTGCCGAAATCCGGTTTGACAAACAAAATTGATCACGCAACATCAAAGTGCGGGCCCCGCTAATAAACTTAAAATTGTTTATAATTGAAACTTGACACCGCGCACGACTCCCGGGCGACGCCGTGCGCGGGTACATCCGTTTTCCGAAAATGTTTTTCGCCGTATATTTTCTCTATGAATAAATTACATCAGGCATCTGTTTTACATTCACGCCATATTCCGTCTCCTGTAGTCTCATCACATATTAATATTGCTTACTCTTCATTTTTCTTTCTCGCTTTTCATTGGGTCAAAGATGGATGATCCGTTGTTTGGTGTTTGAATATTGAACATTAAGCATGCATAATGCACCATGATCTCATGTGAGATTCCACTGAAAGACTGCCACGATGTGGGTCAAGAGAAAATTATCATGATCAGTCGAATTGACTTATTTAATTTTATATCTACCTTAAAAGCTCGAATTATCGAGCATTTGTTAGATATTTTTTGGGAAAAGCAGAAAAATCTATATGCTTTATAAGTACAGATAAATTCGCCCGTGAGCGATTAGATTGCGATTATTCACAGTGGCGGCTCATGGGTAAAATATTTGTGGGTGCTGAGGAATATTCAAATTTAAAAAAGTATATTTCGCTCATATTTTATTTAAAAAATAAAGTGAGTTAAAATTACTAAATAATATTAAAAATAATAAAATAAATGACAAGCGGCACCTGGTTCAAAGAAACTATGAGTCAGTGTGACTGCACTAAGTCGCAGCGCATCATGGCGCTTAGCGGCGAGACCCCCATATATACTCTGCTACCAGTCCGCATCAATCCAATACACGACGCCGGTAGCGCTGACAAGCACTCAGCGCTCTTGCTCTATACCGCGGGAAGTAACACTGTCCACGTAGGCACCGACCAGATTAATAAATATAAATTATGTTTATATTTTCGTATACATAATACATAATCAACAGACGCAATATATTAATATATATTTAAAAAAATTCTTAGATATGTCTACATGTGGGAGTTTGGATTTTACCCAAGTTTATACTCCAGCGCATGGGCACAGGGCTGCCTGGGTTATGTAACCCTCGTGAAAAGAAGGTCGATTTACTTGACAAAGCACTTCTTCAATTTGTTGGTTGGCCCAGGACATAACCCCTTTGTACTGCGCGAGTTGCCCTTATGGGCGCCACCTCACTACGATCGAGCTTGTTCGCGTGCGCTTTTTCTTCCGCAAAATGTGAGGACAGGTACTCCGAGAAACTCTCTGGTAGCCACACCTATATTTTTTATAAACAGCGCATTGTTACTTTGCGTCTGTTTATAAAAAATATATTTTTAGTGTACGATGAGACAGCTTTATATTAGAAAAAAACTGCCAGATCAGTCATACATATCCTGACAAAAAAAAATCTTTGCAAAATATTAAGGTCTCCAAAGGTAGGCTAACACTTTTACTTAAGGGAAATGGTGGTGGTGATTGCTGAAATCACTTCTAATATTATTATATCGAAACACCTAGAACCTTAAAATATGTCTATAGCATCACTACTTGTCGTTTGGAAATCTAACCGAAGAGCATGGATGATGGAAATTTGAAAGTCTGGTTTCGTTGTCACTTTTTTTCAAAAGATATTCTACCATTTTGTATTGTATTGTTAGTTGGCAATGTATCAGGGCATCCGCCTTTTGACTATAATAAAAAATATAAATATAATATTCCTTCCTCAGAATACAACCTCTATTATTCAACCAATGGATCAAGTTGTAATATTAATACATACTTATAAAAAAATATTACTTACGAAATACATTTAAGCAAGCAGTCAGAGTTGTTGGTGGACAAAACGGAAAATCCCTAATCTAATTTTTAAAAGAGTACATTTATAAAGCTGTTAAAAATATTGTTGATGTCTGGAGTCTGTAGAATTTATATAACTAGCATGAGTATTAAATGGAGCAAGTTCATCCCACAATTGATTGAGGATAATAGTACACAAACTGAATAAGTTGATGTAGTTATTAGAGATCTTGTCGAAATGATAAATGAACTAATTTAAATATAGAAGAAGAGGATTTCGTGATTTTAATTAACAACAACAATTAACAACAGCCGAAATGAGCAACGACGTATTGATAAAACTTGAGGATGAGAGAATAGAAGATATTTTTTCAGAAAAAAAGGAATTAAATGAACAACTAAAGCAATTTAAAAGTTGGCTAATTATTATTTAAATAGGATCACAAACGACTTACTTGATCTCAAGGAGCAAGACCCTGAAACTGAACAATTTACGAAAGCTTAAAAAAGAGTGCATGATATATTGCTTTAAATGTTTATTTTGCTGACTATTACAATTACAAGCATAGATACAATAAATTATAAATATTCCTATTATAATCAAACTGTTCTGCTGTCTAAAAATGTATTTGAATATAACCATATAAAATGTATGATCGAGACATTATGGAAATTTCCCAATGGTACAATTTGTTGGAAGAGATAATACTATTTTGATTTATATTACGAATACGAATTTTCTAAAATGTTTTTTCGGAGATTCGATATTCTTAAAGGAGATTAAACCTTTGCTACACAAAAATTATATTGGTTCACGCTTTAATATAAATATATATAAATATATTCATCTACTCATGGAATATTATATACTATTTTTGAAATCACATTTTGTTTGATGATCGTGACCAAGTTTAATTACAAGAAGAACTAAAGTATCTACGATGATCATCATGAAAATCATTGGTTTATAGGTTTAACTAAAATCTTTTACCAAATTGTAGCATTGCTTTCTATAATTCTTATTTATTATTTTCTTTATGTTAGCATTGCATTATATGGTATTTGTTAGCATATTTACATGAAAAGTAATATTTCATTTAATATTAGTTAATATCATTAAAACACATACCACAAAATAAACTTATCATAAATAAAGTGTAAATTATATTAGATTTAAAATCATTAAATAATGTTTTTAAAATTAGTATCGCATTAAAGGAAAAAGTAAAAATATAAACGAATTGGTTCGGCAAAGGAAACATAAAATAGCAAGGAAAAATATGTTCTGTGCGCGATTACGAAGTTTTGATTGAGGGAAAACTTGTTTACTCGTTAGGGCAGCAACGCGCTTTAAATTAAAGCGAACGCGTCGGGCCATTTTCCGGCAGCGCATTTCTCTTTTTCCGCGCGGAATTTTCTTGGACAAACGTT
This sequence comes from Philopotamus ludificatus, assembly GCA_022495035.1. Classification (NCBI taxonomy): domain Eukaryota; kingdom Metazoa; phylum Arthropoda; class Insecta; order Trichoptera; family Philopotamidae; genus Philopotamus; species Philopotamus ludificatus. The sequence goes on along the minus strand of JAGXCT010035921.1, from coordinate 36,550 downwards.
GTTCTAAGATAATGTTTTTTGTTTGGTCCTAATGGTCCCGGACCGGGGAACTATCTCAAAAATTTATCGCGTCCCCGCCATCCAGCACAATGAACAATAAATTTGGTGCGTTCGGTGTAAGCGCCGAACAAAAAGGTACCACTAGTATCAGCTCGTAATCCAATTTCGCAGGTACCAAACTTCCACATCCAGCAAACACATTAGTAACGCCGAGCAGCGTCTTAAGCGTCCTTAATATTAATTAGATTTATCAGCAGAAACTAGATAATTCCATAATTTATACACCAACTCTACTAATAACTGAGGCACGCATGAAGAAAACTATTTATCTCCATCATGGGCCTGGCTCTCGAGCCTTGCTCCGTTAAAGATTGATAAGAAGTTTACCCGCCCTCCAACGTCGTAATAATACAAGAATTATTATGATTTGTGGTTTTTATTTATTTAAGAACATAATAAAAATAAGAAATATTACGTTTAGAACAGTAAGAGGGTATAAACTGGATAAAAATATTATCAATATATATTCCTAGAGTTCCGGGTTATTAATTAAATAATTTTATGATGAGACAAATTTGTCCGCAAAAATAGTGCAACGTTTGTTTCTACGCCGTATTATTTTATATGATTTGATCTTATCGATAAAATTACTGCACACTATAAGGGAATTTATTAGGCAGTTACTCTGTCACGAAGATGAGATCAAAATACATTTCAAGATATATTAAAATAAGAAAAGATATGGAAAAATCGATTCCATTAGTTATTATTTATTTTAATGATAATTGCTAAATATTTATACGTTTTATTAAGCTTACTCATGTATTTGTATTTAATAGTTATGCAAAATTCGTGATTATGCATGTCTTGTCTTAGAATTTTACACATCTATCTGTCGACGAGAGCGGATGAAATATAGATCGAAAAAATCATACGCCCATGGGGTTGGTTACTTTATAAATAATAGAGGGAAAGAGTGTGTCAAAACGCAAAGTGATGACTGCCGCATTATCCGTGGTTTCCTCTTTTAAGCCGTCAATAAATATCGAAAACCATAAAATCAGATACCGGAAACCAGATAAATGTATATATCATTTTCAGATGCAGTTGGTGAAACAATAAATAAATTACAATTGCAAAGTAAAATGAAAAAAAAAATATTTATTTCCCAGAAATGAAAATTTTAGCGTGCTGTGTCAAAAATTTCTTTGATGTACCATAATCCACAGTTCATAAATTTAACAAAAGGAGGCCAATTTTATGAATTTGTACCTGAAATAACCCATGTAGCTTGACGCCTAAGGATATATTAAGTAATTATATAGCGTTTTCGTTTCTCCAGGACTAAGGAGGATCATATGGGTAAATTGTGAAACTGCGGCGGCAGGAAATTGGGCATTACGACGACAAATTTTGAGATCAAATTCACACTAAATTGGTGGTTGGATCTATTTTTTTGCTCGCGATATGCTTTCAGATAAATTAAATGGGATTTGATTAAGAAGGAAGTAATTTTTATTATCCAATAAGTGGCCATAATAGATTTTTATAGTCACATCAAGTGAATAGAACGCTTAACTAAGCCATAAAACCGGGATTTTCTCCACATCTCGTATACTTTCAGAATGACCCGGATAAAAGACCAGTTTAAAATATTGTACAGCTTTTAAACCGGCACGGCGTCCATTGGTTGGCCATCCTTGACACGTACGGTATAAAAACGGCGTCGATATTTTATTTGGACCTCTATTCACAGGGAAACTAATACTTTGTCCGGCTCGTATACTGGTTTGTGTTTAAGTGTTCCCCATTGGGAACGTGACGGTCACTTCTTATTTTTCTTTATTTATGTATACGACACTTGAAATGAGCGTCGGTTAACGACACAGCTTGCACAATTTGAGGGCTTTTGAGAAAATATTGACCATAAATTCGGGCACTGGATATGGTAGGGGTTATCTGCGAGAAATAGGGGTGGTGGCTAACCGAAAAATATTACTGTGAGAAAATACCCGTTTATAAAATATTTCAGTATTTTATTAATAATTCAAAAAGAGGATAAAAAATTACGTATTTTAAATAAAATTTTAAAATCAGTTTGAGATAAAAATCGCGAATAAAAAATCGTATTTTTTGTAGAGAACCTAATTTATATGTCTGTTCAATAAATTAAACTTTACGTATATTTAATATAAGTTGTATAAGCCTCAAAACGTATAAAAGATTTATCAGATACCATATGGTGCTCTTTTGGTTGCCAGTAAAACTTGGACTAACATTTATGATAATAGCGCACGTCTTAATATGGTTTAAACTATTTAAATCTTTTATTATATATAAGTACTTTTATTAATCAAAATATTGAATCAAAAATTTAATTACTTGAACCTCAACATTTACTAATTTTATACCATTTAATATCTTATATCAGGGTTCACCAAACTTTTTGGAAAACGGCCGAATTAAAATTTTTATAAAACATGGTTTGAACATGGTCTTTTAAATGTTGAATATTTATATAGAGTATTTTTGTGTTTGAAATTTTAAGGTCATTAGCCGTTGGGTCACTGGGACAAGCCATAATTGTTATTATCTGCAACAGCTGTTTTTATTGCTCCGAATGTTGCGGAAAGTTATTAACAAATGTGATCAATTACGATATCAGCAAGAATTTATTCATCAAAAATAAAGCTACCAATAAGGAAATATGTATTCGAAAAAATAAAACGGCATAATAAATGCATCAGATTAAAGCACTTAGTATCGGGTAACAAAAAAACAAAAAAAATATATAACAGTGTAATAAATAAATAAACTCTTTAATGATGTTCATTTTGTAGTGAATATTAAATTTGAATCAATTGCCGACAAAAAGTCTGCAATTTCTAAACTAAATCAAGAGTATTTCGAATAAATGGTTTTATATGCACTTGTCGCATTTGACCAAAATATCGAGGTCTGAAATTGAAACTGAAAACTATCAAGTATGTAACAAAAAAAATATTTAAAAAGAACAAAACGTTGTCAAAGTTACAGCCGATTAAAAGGTCGTGTAGTGTCGGCTAGCGTGTGGTGTGCGCGCCCCGGATATACGCAAAAACGCCTTTGACGTGGAATCCAGGTCCCCCGTAGGCAATGAGTTAAGGACCATGCCCTCAGCGAGTGAGTCTTGTGGTTGGCAAATTATGATGATAATATATAAAAGCATTATAAAAAAATATGGAAATTTACATTAATTATGTTGTTTATAAAATGCGTTATTAATTTCCTTCCGTGTATAAGACCTTAATTATAATAAAATTTTCCTTAAAGTGAGTTTAATGTTATATTTAATTAACAATCCGTCTCGTTCTTATGTACATACGTACACTGTTATATAAGTAATATACATATTCGCGTATAAAAGCTTACTAACAGGCAAAACACATAAAAACGTGTATGTATTTATATATACGTATTTATAACTTTTAATTATTTTATTTTGATCAAAATTCCGTTTTATGTCTATGCATTAATCAACACTAATAATTAGTTATTGTGAAATTGATTTAATTATTTATTAGCAAATACCGTTGATCATATTTTTTTATATAAATATTCATTTTTGACATTTTCCAAAGTACTTACCGCGTAAGCTGTAAGTAGGGCCCTGCGGTAGGCCGTAGAATTCAGAATGCTTTTAACCGACTGTGGGTTTTTGATTGTTGGCGGTTTCTTTCCCTGGCGACCAAGAATCCAAAACCGACCCCACCCCTCCACCCCGTTTGGTCCATAATGTAAACATCACGAGCCCAAATCCGGGGTCGTTTTTAAGACCTATAAAGTTTATTTGGTCAACGGTATGCTGGTGACCCTTTATGGAAACTTTTGCCGGGGCAAGTGTCAAAGGACCCGACCCGGAAATATATGCAATAATCTGTCAGCACCGGGGTATTAAAGCAGATATGAATACATCATCCGACGTAATATGAGGCATTTGCTTACACATGTCCTTCTGCGCACGACCCGAATGCTATTTAACCTTTAGGATTTCCAAAAAAAAATGTTTTCGGATTGTGGTGGAAAAACTCATGTCGGCGAAATGTATAGATATCGGAACGTAAAGGTTTTTTAAATTAAATTTTGACTCTTTGTAAAAAATAATGATTTTTTGTTGAATATTACAGTGATATGGGAAAAGAGCAGTATCATTGTTCAGGGATGCAATATCAAAGAGAGAATAGCTTTGATGATAGCTAACCGTTGTTTAATAAAATTCAATTTTATGCGAATTTAGAATATATATATATTTTTTAATAAAAATATAACTTATACTATTGTATTTAATAATAAATTTGTGTTGTATGTTGAGAAATTTTATTCGAGTCCTTCTTATGGTTTAATTTAATTATTTCTAAAATAAAATACCTTGCATCCCCTGAGATATGTTTATTAAAAATGTGTAATTTATTTTTTCATCATTGTGTCGTCTCTAATATATTAAAAAATATAAATTAGATCTTATTATTAAGTCTTGGAAAATATTACCTTTGATAAGTGTAGTGTGAAAGTATTAATTTTTCAATACAATATGGCGTCTGATCTTACTTTATATGTCGAACAGGATTATTTTATCAGAAAAAAATACTTGGATATTTTCTATTCCCAACAGAGCTTATCAAGCACGGGATCAGGGCTTATAAAACGTCGGCTCGCATGTAATTTAACGTCGAGATTTATTTTTGTGCGGTCATCGGGGGTTCAAGTCTCGATTCGATTTTATTCGAAGCGAATATGAGGGGTCGATAGTGACCCATTTGGCACGGAGGCGTCTAGACGATGTAATTCCAATCCTGGTGCCGGCCTTGTGTGTGTTAAAGAATACTTTCTCAGGGAGAGCAATTTAGGTAGAAGCATCGGCGAATCGAAAGCTTTCAAGTTGATTTGTGCCGAGCTAATTACTTTTCGCGGGCGACTAGTTTCGCGGCAGCTTTCGCAGCGGTTTTCCAAAGCTCGATGCTCCGGAGAATAATGCGCTTTGTCTCGGGACGCGGAACAAGATTAACATATTCATGGGCGTTGATAGGGCATCCACAAATTAATGGTCGGGATTTTCGGCTGCGAATGGCTACCATCTGCAAAGATTAGTTTGCTAATCGCGAACTTGGATGAGATACATGACATCAATGACGTTGGGCCGGATAAAATAATTTGATACTGGTGGTTCAGAATTTCATGCAAATTCAATAAATGATTATTTATTTAAAAAAAATATTATGAGCAAAAAATTAAAAATCAACGAATTTGTAAATTTTCATCCTGTGAATAAACAAATTTTCGTGACCTGTCTTTTGAGTTCAGTTTTAGTTCAGACACGGCAGGGCATACTTTACTTTTAGTTAACTTTATGTATTTAGCTGTATGCTTTACAGGTCTAAGCAATACGAGGCGATGAAGAATCTCAATATCCCTCAAAAGCTGATAAATATGGAAGGGCTTATGTCGGAGGTCAGATGCAAAGTGCGTGTTCGACTTAAGTTCTCTGAAGAATTTGACACACTTTGCCATTTAAGACAGGGTGATGCTTTAGCGTGTCCACTATTCAACATCACACTCGAGGAGTGATGCAAGATTCCGGTGTGGAAACACCTGGGAATATTATTATCAAATTAGTGCAGCCGCTTTGGACGACATAGACATCGTGGCCCGATCTCGGGCGGCTCTCACGGATGCATGTCCGCGAATAATGCGTACGGGCATGGGAATGAGTCTGAAGATCAATGAGACAAAAACAAAATAGATGCCCATATGCCGAGGATGAACTTTTGAACCCCTGAGTGTTGACGAGTACAGCTTTGAAGCCGTTATAATGAAGTCCGAAGAAGAAGCATGCTGGCAAACCGATGGCACTTTAGACTTCAACAGCATTTACAGTCGAGATTCTTCTTAAGGAAGACCAAAGTCAAGCTTTACATAACCCTCATCAGGCTCGTGTGTTAGATACGGGTATAAGTGTCGGGCTCTGACAAAGCAAGACGAGCGACAATTGTATATCCTGGAGATAAGGATTTTGAGACGGATATTTGAAGCTGTATTCGTCGGCGGGGAAGGAGGTGTCTGAAGCTGGAAACCGCATCCGTCCCCTGGAAACCGTTCCTATCTTTGGAGGAAAGGAATAACAAGGCTAGGTGATTGGACTGTGTACAGCAGGAAGCCGCATCGTTGAAACAGAATAGGGCGACATATTAGATGAGATGGAGAATGTTAGATGAGGTCAGAGCTCTGCAATAGCGCTGTCGCGCATATTTATTTATTTGTTTGACTACCATGGATGAATGACATAACAGAAAGATTTCAAAGCGCCATTCATCTATATAAAGATTTGATAAAGATTCAATAAAGATTCTAAAGACTCTAAAGTTGCAAAGAAAATAAGTCTCTCATACTAATATTCCCCAGTGTCAAAACATGACACAGGTTATTATTAATATTATTTCAGTTGGATTGAAATTAATAATATGATAATGATTCATGTGCTTTGCTTTTCTTTAAAAAAATCCTTTTTTATAATTAAGGTTAAAAATGGAGAAACCTCAAAACCATCAAACTGTCAAGGAGTTGAGGAGGTATCCATCGACAACATGGAATATCACGTTAATATATTTAGAATAAAACAATAAAGCAATTAAACTTGGATGTTTTCCAAGTGTTACAAAGCGTTAACTTATTTACCAAACCCACCAGACTTAGCACATTCACATTATTTCTTATTTAGTTGTCATTCACTTTAATTATTATTAAAACTAAATTTTAAGTTATGTAAATTATATTGTGCTTTTCGTGTCGCTTAAATATATTTTCTAACAGCCATATTGCTTGTTCTTGTATTAATAAATTTATGTTTAATATAATTTGGACATTATATATTTACGAAGTTTCCAAATAAAAAATATCTAATATAGTTTTTAATACATACAAAATTCGAAACAAGTTGGTTTTGTCGCGTTTGCAGTAAACTGAGATAACATCAGGAGTCATTGAGCACGCGCGCGATCTCATGGTACATCTCGAAATGTATTTATTCCGAGGAAATGGAATTATCGTTCAGCTCCACTTGGTCTGGACCTTATCTATCATCTGCTTTTTTTTTATCTTGCACCCGGCGGTGGTAAACACCATCGGGGCTATAAATTTTAACACCTTCTCCGCCCTAATGGCCGACGGAATTACGGGTGGAGCGATTTTTCAGTGTGTGCAAGATAATCTGATTGTGTGTAGCTTCCTGTTGGCGCTGAAAACCTTTACACATTAAAAATAAAAATGCTGTAGTATACACACTGTATATAAAGATTAATGAGCTAAAATAAATAAAAAATAGCCCGATTTACCATGGTATTGTAATTTATTATAAAAGCTTAAATTACACATAACTAATGTATTCATATTGGCAATTTCTAAGATTGGAATCGGTAGTGTGTAGTGATTAAAACGAGCCATTAATAATTCATGCCCCATAAGACATAACGTTTCATTTAAGGGGTCAATTAATAATTAATTTTAATCATGGGACTCGAATGTCCCCCTCAATTCTGGAAGCTGTGATAATGTTCATTTCCATTAGGCTCCCTATAGTGCCATTAGATTCCATAGAAACATCGGTGCTTGCTGAAACACACTTTTTTGTCGGAAAAATTTATTCAGAAAAATATATGGAACCGGTTTTAAAAGTGACGTGATCGATTCTGACAAAAGGCCTGTCATTTGTTATTCGGCAGTTTGTGTAGAAACACTTGGCGGATTGATCGTTAGCTGATTCCGACGATAAAACTGACCCTGCTAAAATAAAGTAATAGAGAGTAATGACGCATTTATTATCGGCCTCTAAGGGAGGAAAATAACAAAAATGTACGTGGGGGCCTCGGAATAGATTATTAGCACTAACGCGGATTTGTGTTCGATTTATTGACTTAATGTAAGGACACGAGAAATTTATTATGCCCGAAAAAAGAACGTATTTTAATGAAACTAGTAAAATTTCAATTTCGGATAAAAACAATTTCGATGTTAATATGAATATTTATTGCCAATATTTCGATCTCAAATCATAAATTATGACTATCATAAATATTTTCATGGAGAGCGTTAAATATTACATTACAAAAAAAATGATTTATGAAATTCAAAAGTTTGACGCAATTGTAGTCTTCAGCAATAAATATTTATTAAGGCAATTATTCACTCAGACCTGTCAAAAATCATATATGGAATCTGTGATTATTAAAATATAAATTGTTATAATTTTTTCAATATATACATAAAATAATAATTATTTTTAGGAATGTAAAATTATATTTACGTCATATTTTAAGACGATTGAATATATAATACGGAAGTCTTTGAATATTTGAATAAAGACAAAGAGTTAATCGACAAAGCAAACGTTAAAGCACCTAAAACTAGGGAGTGTATGTGTGTGTGCTTTGAATAAATTTACTGAAGCTCAAATCGCCGCAGAGGGTTAATTAAAAAGCGGAACGCTCGAGAGATTGCAGTAACGGAATCCGTATGGCAGAAGAAAATCCCACTGAAAAATAAAAAAAGTATCTGAAAAGCTGAAGCAACGTGTCGAGGGCGATTGCAGCGCCACTGTCGGCGGTCGGTGCTTCCTTGCAGCAACTGCAGTTAGCTCTAACCATAGTTTACGGCCGCTACGGGAAACTTTCTCGCTTCGAATAAACAAACACGAATGCAATTTAAGCAATCTTCAATGACCTAGACTGAGCCGTGTACCGTTTAAATATTGTAAGTGACTCTCGCATTTCAATTGTTTTAGGTATATATTAATAAAACATTATCAGAAGTCGAACTGCTAGTTACTTCTGGGTTTTTTTACTGTTTCATTTTCAATGTATGTTAAATCTATAAAAAAAACTAATGAATGCCATTGGATTAATACCTCTACCTCGATAAGGAACTAGCAGTTTGTAATATTTTCAAGAGGAAATCTCTACATCTTAGAGTGCTCCTTAGCCTTTTATTAAATTAATTGTATCCCTCAGTGTGTAGGTCATCGCTCATTGTGTACATTGTGTGAGTCAACTAGATGGCTGGAAATGTATATGCCTTCTACATATATCTTTGTTCATATGTTAAAAAAAATATTTTTAATTTAAATAATCAATAAAAATATTCAGAACATCAGTTTTGTATATTTTAAATATCCGTTTATTTGACGTTGGATTGAAATTCTAATACGCAACACATCTATATAAAGGTACGGTAAAGATTATAATGATCTACTGTGATCCACTAATGAAGCATTATAGGATAGACTACCGTACATGCTGCTCTATAGCAGGGAAATCTATAGGAGGGTTGACTATATATTGTTGTATATAAAGATGATTATTGCAGATTATTATTTTATGTGTTTTAAAATAAACAAAACATGTAATAATTAGATAGATAAGTCATTCTTTGGACTTGGACTTGGATGCGCAGTTTGCAGTGTCTCGAAGCTGGGCTTTTTTCTCCTTCGTCGGATTATTAGTTTTTAAATTTTCAGGGGATTTTATTATGAAGTTCAAGGGATTTCTTTTTCTTTTTTTTTGTTATTTATTATTTTTCTCGGCCTAATAATTTTGCCCGATGGAAAAATACTAAGGATGTATTTTGGAAGACGGAATTTGTGAAATATTTAGGAGTAATCATGTTTATATTGTGAAAGGTTTGATATTGGCTTATTAACATTTTTGAATTTGGAGAGGGATTTGAAGAATGATGAGGGGGATACTTTAATTTAATCTAGTTAAGGAAAGGATTTTAGTATTATCTGTGTCTGTATTTTGAATGTACCACGGTCCTATTTTTACTTGTCCAAGTATATTATATCTTTTGAATGTGACGAGATTAAACTCCGCCCCAAATGCGGAGGCGTACAGGTTTTGGGGTAGGTTTGTAAATTATAATGCTATTTTTTAAGGTAAGATGGCTGTTTCTTCCCGTTAGCGGGCGGGGCGGGGCGAAAAGTAGTTTTTTAAAAGTTTTTCTTAAAATATCAAGAATTTGATTTTCACCCATAAGATGTTGTCAAACATGAACCCGGGATATTTCGCTTCGTTTTATATAAATATTTGTTTTAAGCGGGATTTTGTAAATAAAATTCCTTTGTTTTTCTGAATTTATTTGAATGGACTATTTTTTGGTCTTATTCAGAAGATTATTTAGATTACCCTGAAGTTTTTAGTGTTATGCGCTTAACTGGATTGCCTTCTTAACATTGTTGTGTCTTCAGCATAAAGAAAAATATTTTTTTTTTGCTATAAGGGATATACATGTTACTAGTGAATATAGGGAAAACAGAGATGAGAGTGCAGTTCCTTGTGGCACGCCGGCAAGGGTCATTTTAGGTGATGAATCATTTATCATAATGCCAAAAATTCTACTATGTAAGAAAAAATTTAATTATCGGGGGCGGCAAAATTTTATTTCATCATAATATTTATAACATTTATTTTCTAATAAAGGAATAATCGGTAATTCTCTAGACTAAATTTATTAATTATGCTTCGTTTCATGTTATCAGCAAGCTTTTGATGTGTCTAAATCATTTGCGATGTTTTTTTTTAATTTACTAATTTATCTGTAAAGATTATTATTTAATATTAATATAAGTTATATGTATATCTTTATTTACGAATATGCATTATGATTCAATTTCTTTTCTATGATGTGTACACTGATGTATTTATACAATAAGTCAAGGGTAATTAATACTATCCACTTTAGTATGTCGAGAATATAATGAATGAAATGACACGAGACACAATATACAATTATAGAATTGTATTGTGAAGCTAAAGTGGCACTGTATATTCTATTATGTGGCTAGTTGCATGTTTTGTGCATTAGTGCATCATGAATTATTACCGCACAATGAAAACAGACCAACGTGTAAATATCAACATTCGAATGTATGGAATGAATGTACGGCTTACCGATATGAGAATTTATATTTACATACTATATATTATTAAATGGTAAATAGATATACAGTGGAACCTCTCTTAACGAGCACCTTGCATATAATTCGCATAACAAGCAAAAAAACAAGCGAAAAAATTTCTCCCTTAACGAGCGACATTTCACATAACGAGTGACGCAGAAAGGGGAAGTCACAAACGTATGACGCACTTGTGTGTGTTGGATCGTATTTCACAGCAAGAAGTTATGAAGGAGAGTTTGGAGGAAGAGGAAGTAGCAGAGAAACAATCTTTTGACGCAATAAAAGAAATGCTGAAAGCATGGGAATCTGTTTAATCGTACATTGAGAAGCATCATCCTAATAAGGAGGTGGCGATGCGTGCTACAAACATATTCAATGATAACGCTGTTTCAGATTTTCACCAAATTTTAAAGAGTCGGCTAAAACAAATGTCTCTAGACAGCTTTCTAGTAAAAAATAATTAATTATTTGTTATAAATTAATAAATAATAAGCAAGTTTCGATTTTTAACCCTTTGCACTCCAAAGGTTTTTTCAAAAAGTTTGTACCAGCTCCAAGCAATTTTTAGAGAATTTTCTCAAATAAAAGATAATTTTGTAAAAAGTGGGTAAAACAGGTTTTTTGTTTTAAAAAGTCAATTTATTTTATTGTTAAGATGTTTATTTATTGAATCAAATTAAAAAAAATGTAGTGTGATATATTTTAAAACATTCTCCAGGATGAAGAAATGGTTTTCGCTCGCACGTATCGCAAAAAAATGTTGTTCTTTTCCAGGTGTAATAAGGATCAGAACATACCAGACAAGTCTTTGTATTTTGTGGTATCATATATGAAATGGGAGCACCATCCAATCTCTGTTCCTGATCACTTGGTGCTGATGCACGCGCCGGATTGATTTCTCGGCACGAAAATACCCTCTTAAATAACTCCATATCAACAATCTCTGTCGAAATTTCTTATGGCTTATAGGGTTTTCTTAATTCTTTTTTCTTGCATCTTCGGTATATAATGATATAGACTTACAATGGATGTTTCCATCCCCCCAAAAAAAATAATTCTCCACCATTTCATAGTTTTTCATAAACAATACGACGTCGCATATTGGTCAGCCGTGTCTACCCCACCCATATTTTTTATGTAATTATTAATTACAATAGGCTTTCTAATAAGTTCAGGTTGGGTAGTAGGTTGAGATCTTCTGACTCTCCTTCTCACTGATTGGGATGATGATGTATATTTCGTACTTAGTATTGTTACAATACGTTTATCTCTCCAAGCAATACCAACGTATCTTTTTTTCTAAATGCAATTTTTCTTCCAACTGCTAATTTCGGTTTTTTTATATCTCATCCAATTTACTCATGTAATCTAACCTAACCTAACCTAACCTAACCTAACCTAACCTAACCTAACCTAACCTAACCTAACCTAACATCATTGCTTTCAAATGCATAGACAGTGGAGATCTTCCTAGCTCGAGACATTTTCTGGGTTATAAATGTTAAAAATTAACCTATTTACAACTATATATAATTATCTATAAGCACACAGGATGTAATAACTTACGTGTTATCCAAAAATATTAAAACTCCTCACAAATATAATCCTCTCAGTAACAGTTCAACAGATACTAAATATCGTTAAAAGTGTACATTATACCTTCTTCACCCCCCAAATATATTTTTTTTTTTCCCTACATTCTAAGAAACAATTGAATGGTCTAATTCAAAAGAAAAAAATAATTATTATCTCTTTCTAGGACATATTCCTGACTCATCAGGTAAAAAAAAAAAATATCCGGAAATGCCAAAAATAATATGTAAACTAATTAAAGAAAAAATGTCCACACGTTGTGGACAGTGGAGCTGCTGGTAAATAATAGCTGTCCAATACGTATGGACAGTGGAGTATAAAGGGTTAAAAATGTTTTTATCCAGGTTGTTACGATCTTTAACAAATTATAAGCATGTAATTTTATTTAAATAAACGTTAAAAAAAATATTTCGCATGGAAGGCATTATCGTGTTTTATATTGATTTATATGAGAAAATTAGTTTCACATAACGAGTGTTTCACACAACGAGCAAGATTCTAGGACGAATTATGCTCGTTATAGGAGGTTCCACTGTATAGTCAGCTCTCGAGTTACGGCGGGGTTCAGATTCACCACCTTTGTCTTAAGTCTAAAATCACAAAAAAGGTATAAATAATTTATCATTATTTATGTTATAAGTAAATATAATACACAATATATTTCAATATTTTCTAGAGTATTTTCATCATCTGTACTACTTAGATTTATTGGTGACCCTTGCGATTTTTCTGCGATTGCAGTGTTGAAGTATGTTTTTCTTATAAACACATTCAATTAGTTCGTATTATTTTTTGTTTCTTTTTTTTAGTAAATTTCATAGTTGCAGGCAAGTGCTTGCTGGATAAGGTGGCATGCATTCGTAGATTTATCGTTCATCTTGTGTTTTTTAAAATTCTATTACTGAGTTGGGCAATTTGCAGTCATGTCTTTTAGTGAGTTTGTCTAGTATTTTTAACTAATATATTTTTTTCATTAATTCACTCTTCCTGAATCTCTCTCTTGCGTCACGCTTTAATCATCTCGTGATTCAATAAGAGATGTCTGAACTCATCGAGGTGATGTCCTCTTGGGACACAGATGAATTTTGCCGACGCTAAAGTTGAGATTAATAGTGTTTTAACACTTTCACAGTTTCGCATAGAGATATATGGACATATTAATACATGTATATGTATTAGAGTAACCGTAAGGTATTATTTATTATCTTACGGTTACTTATCTATTTTCTTGTCAATTCGTATGATTTCACTGGTAAGGTTTGTTTTTTTAAGGGTATCTTTACAAAACACGACTATTATCTTTCCAAGTCGATGGAACGATTATAAAGGGGCAAAAAAAAACAATAAAATTCATTGGCGGTTTAATTACAAACTAGCCGATTTTTACAAAAAAATTACTGAAATATGTCAAAGAATGACAAAAATGATATTTTTCAAGCTATTTAAATATATTTTATGACAATGTTTTTTCAGTACTTATAAAATAATATAAGTATAATCCAAAAATAAAATGTACATTTGACGCTGTAAGATTGGATAATTATAATTTTATACTATGAGTAAAAGGTAATTTATTAAGTTTCTTTAATGCTTTAAGCTTTCTTATAAAGTATTAGTAATCTCGACGCACATGTTATGATTTATCGTCAATGAACTTAAACTTTTGCGGAGTTTAAAACATTATGTTTTGCTTCATAATATCTTGTTTACGGAGAGATCATTATAATTTTGCATTAGTTATGAGCGAAACACTCCCACATATAAAGCTTACAATATTTATAATGAGAGCCGAAGCTGAAATGTTGTTGTATAAATAATAAATTCGTATGTAATGAAAATGCAATGCCATTTAAATATCTTCGCAACTCTACAGTGTATTCTTACCCCAATCTTCGTTACGTACGATAATAAACGCCAAGAGCGATACATACATATGTTTCGAACGTAATATCAAATTAATTTTATAATTATTCAAATACTTTAACCAGAATTTAAATTCAGATCCCATTTCTAAATCGAATTCGGTTCTCGCCCGGTACATAGCAACTAAAGTAATTAATTTGTCTAAAAGCAAACCCGCTTAGTGTGCGGTAACCGTTCGCAAATAGGGTTACCCCAAGACAAATATCTGGCCGGGTGGTTATCTGGAGGTGGAGACTGGAACCACCATTCGACGGTGTTGTGGTCACTGCAATTTCTGGACCGCACCGTCTGAACTGTGACCGGGTGGATGGCCTGCACCAGTCTCAATCCACCATAATGGTTAGATATAATTGTGTGGTCGCCATAATGCCACGACTGTTTTCATGCAGTACCATAATAAAAATAAAAGAAGCCAGTGGAGCGCTCTCTATAATGATTGCTTCTATAGAGAGATATAACAAATGCAGCCGAGTACCAAACTAGATTGAGCTGTCGCGATAGCAAAAATAGAATTAATCAACATTGAATAAAAATTTCGCGCCGACATTCTGTATCCAGATAGATCAAATTTCAATTCGTTTCAGACAAAGGTCTGCTTTGAAAGGGGAATCGATTCAGTGATGTGTCAGAGATAAAAGAAGCGCTAAGCCATAATTAAATAGCAACTGAAAAAAAAATGTAAGAAAAAAAAACATATAATCGAATAAAAAGAAAATTAAAAAATATATTAAATAAATAATTGCCAGAAAATCAAAGAGGTGTATTTAATCATTTTAAATAAATTATTATTAATTTTATCGTAGCGTCAGATTTGTTTTAATCCAGCTTCATTGTTAAATATTAGATTAAGGATAATAATACAATTTTAGTTTCATGGTTTTATTGCAGAAATCCGTATATTTTCCATATTAAGGTCAGATAATTTCGTGAACTAGATTAATTTTATGACCGCTCGAGTAGTAAATAAAATGACTGTTCGGCATTAATATTTTTTTTATTTCCATATGCATATGTTATATTTCTACATATTATCTTCATGTGTTTTACCGTAATAGTATATATTTACGAGGCGGTTATCTTACACACATACATAGTTATGGCCACAAGCATAATAATACATTTAAAATACAAATTAATGGGATTAAGACCATTTGAAAATATGGCCGTAAATTGTGTCCCTAAGAGAGTTCATAAAAGGTTTGTTTACCAGACTTAATTAAAACAACGAGATTCATCCCCATTAAATTATGGTAGTAGCTAAACAAAAGCAAAGTACACAAGGGAGTGAGCTGCGCGTAAAAAGGAGCAAGTGTTATAAAACATAAAACTACTTATTTATTAATTTTTCTTATCTGGTTCCCTTTAACTTTAAGATTGACGGTGAAAGTTTGGTAAAGAAAAAAATATTAATAAGGATGTAAAGTTTTCACTCGAGGGAATCCTGTCCGGATTACTGAGTGGAAATTGGTCCTAAATAAAAGTGTAAGTATAATTATTACCACGACCTCTCGGCGGGTCTGAGATTCTTAATAATTGAGTAATAAGCCGGGGTGAGCCATGAATGGTCTCAATATTTAAATAGGTCATTATCATGCTCCGTCTCTCGTTACATCAAAGTAACAAAACTGACGTAAAACTCGCTCAGACGATCTTCTTATGTATTTGAGACTTTGGGGACTGCGGAGGAATTCAAGGCACTTGGATAATCTTCGGGCCGTGTTAAAATCCAATATCAACATTTTTTTAAAAAAAACCTTAATTTTTGTATGATGGAATGTTACATATTTAAATATGTACATCTGGAAAAATCAGGAATTGATTAAGGGTGATTTTTTCAAATTGATCCATCATTTTTTATTGAACACAATGCTTTACCAACAGCACGACTTTTCGGCTATAATAATATTTGTGAGTGTGTACCACAATAAATTTTATTGAGAGTGTAAGCACTATATATGAATTGTTAACAGGGCCGAGTCAGCGTTTCTTCTCCGGGGCCGTATCATTTATTATATCAGAAAAGGGCCGAAATATGTTTTTGATAAGAAAAACGTGTTTCGTGGACGAAAGGAAAATTATTTTCTTCTCATTTTTTCCCTCTTTCGAAACTGAAATGAACGTCCATTCTGTGTGGGATTTCATATATGTGGATGGAACGGAAAAATAAAAAAAAATGGAAAAAACAACGATTTACCCCAAACGTGCCCGATGTGTTTACTTTTCTTGGCACGAGTGATATGGAAATATTTTTTACAATCTTCCAAAGGACATTTTTTGGTAAAACGTTGGATGGCGTTATAAGTGGCGGTATTCGAGGATAAAAATGTACAAACACGACAAATAAATTCTTTATTTTTCATATTACACAAATTCAAATTTTAAGGAAAAAAAATATGTTACATACATACACACGAAAAAGTAACATTTTGAGATCAAAAGATACGAGTTCCATTGATTTAGTTTCTTATTCATATAATCAAGATATGTTTGGCGCTTTACGCACAATGAATAACATATTACTTTGTAGAGAATTTTGCGACGACGAAATTTTCGTTGCCTTTTCATTAAATTTTCCATTTCCATAAAATTTGAATCAGCTCTACATTTCCGACATGCTTTTAGAAATTTTGACTCTCATGGCAGAAAGCATGTTTAACAGTGAACGAGGCACGTAACGAATATGACTGTCAAATGAGTAGTTTAATATATGTGTCTATGTACACGTCAAGATTTTTTTAAAAAATATATATATGCATATATTGAAAACAAATTGCCAAATACTAAAGCACATTGCATTCTACGAAATTATGACGTCAATTATTCCTTTTGAAACGGAATATTGCCAATGGTAGTTAAATGTGACAATTTAATTCCAATAAGGATTTTAAAAATTAAGTATTCACCGATATTGACGAGTTATTCGTTGATCAAGAAATAGGCGAAGACTTAATTACAACGGCAATTGAAACCAAAACATAGTATCTTGAAGATGATATCAGTGTTATCAAAGATTCGGACAGACCATAAGAATTAGCCTCGAATAATATTGCTGAAGTTCTATTATTAGTCAGTAAGTTATAAAATATGGTTATAGTTAAGTATCGATCAAAATATCGAACGTGCTTTTAAATTTCATCGCGATACAAGGATTTGAACAACAATTTATCCGATTTTTTTGTAACAAATCTCCTAATTTTGCATGGAGTTCTATATCTATAACCAGTTTTCGGGCTTGTAGGTAACATGCATATTATTTAGATAATATAAGTTAACCGCGACTAAGCTAGTAGTTGGCTAGGTGTCCGACAAAAACTATGAATTTAGGGAATCATTTATAACACTGGCCAGGGGGTATGTAAGAGGAAGACACTTATTACCTCTGTATGTTTTGTAATAATGTTTATGTAGGTAGTTTGGCGCGTTGGAATTAATTAATTTAATACCATCTACCATAATTATAAAAAAAATAATATATATATATTTCAATCCAACTGAAATAATTCCCCCCAGAGTCGTGGTTTTGACTCTGGGGGAAATATAAGTGTGAGAGATACATTCCCCTTGCATCTTTAGAATCTTTATATGGGTGAATGATGCTCTGGAATCTTTCTGTTATGCCATAAATCCATCGTAGTCAAGTAAATAGATAAAGAACGAGTAGCTTGGCTTTAATTATAAAAGATGATGGGAGAATAACGATCTTCTAATGAGAATGATTTTTAAATAAGGGATTTAATACTGTATAATTCTCCATGTAAAGCCCAAAATATCTGTCTGTTATGCTATCTATCCACCGTAGTCATATAAATAAATAAATGTCTCAATTACGTCGATTTTTTATTTTATGTCACTAATTCATTTTTATATGTGTTCTGTGCCTCGATTTACATGAATTTTCGCGGAGCCTATCTGCTGTATATTGTTTTTATCAAACATCCAAATATGTAATACGAATGTAATCTTACTGTAGTGCATGTGATAAATTATCAAAAGCGTTCTCTAAATCAACGTTCATAATAATAAATCCTCTGAAAATGGGAAAGTTGGGTTTCGCATGATAAATGCGCTCGTAGCTCATATTTTTAAATATTTCCGCGTAAATATTCATTGTGATAAGCGAGTGGATCGAACTGCATAATGTATACATTTTAGACTGAAAAGCAATTTATATATTAATCAGAAATTAGTTCAAATGTAATGAGTGCATAAAGTAGCAGTAATAATAAATTAGTTTGGAATAATCAAAAAGATATTAGCACTTTTTTTGATATATAATAATATGTAATGACTCAGCATGTTTAAATATTTTGGTTTTTATTATTATTATTTTATAAGAAAACGTATAAGAAAAATTAATTTTCTATTTCTTAAAATAAATTGAGAATATTATACCCCAATCGGTTAAATAAAAAATATTATTTATAAGAGAAATCCCCTCGTTTTTTTAATTTACGATAATACCGCATTGAATAAAAAATATGTCGTTGAAACTTTTGGAAGGCAACTTGAAAATTTTCTTAGAAAAAAAGATTTAAAAATGCATTTTAACCACGGAATAAGGTGCAACGACCAAGTTGGTTCTTCTTTGTAGTGGAACAAGAGCACCGGAAAAACTGGTCCGAGTCCAGAAACAAAGTTGTCCAATATTTTCCGACTTTTCACTTTTGGCCGAAACAACGCTGCATCATCCGCCGGCTCTTTGGCGGGGGAACTTTGTCGGAACCGGATATCTGCACATCGCGGTGGCTCGGTGAGTACACCGAGTAAACACCCAGCGCTCATTTGTACCGTCGGGTAGACAGTGCAGAAATATCATTTGTTTCTGCAACACATACACGTGCCCGCGTCTGAAATATCACCGGATGCAGAGGATCGACGCTCGACTCGGATCGTGTGGGTCGTGATTAACTGACTATCTGTCTTCTGGTCCAATAAGTGAAGAGCGTGTATTTATATTTATATAGCAGAGGAAATAATAAATTTTCTCGAAAATAATATATTTACACATTACTCACCAGCATCAGAAACAATAAATATGTGAGATTTCGTCATTGTTTTGCGAATATACACAAGTTTTCTTCCATCAATTATTAAAACAAATAGATAAAAAAATCAGCTGAATGCAATATAAATTTCGACTGTTAAAGTTTACATGGCAGAATCAATAGAGCAGATCGTGGTTATTTGTAATTCGGCTCTCTCTCTTACATTTCTCACAGTACTTACATACAGTGCCAACAGTACGGATTCCATTGTGGAACGCTCCATTTCCCGCAATCGAAAAAGAATCACTCTTCGACTGGCGCAAAATCGGTTCGTTTTGGGCCGCCGTGTACCAGAGGGAATACAAATTGGTACCGAGATGAATATCTATTAAATGTTGCAAACTGCTCTAACGGAAGTGATAAGGGTGGAAATAAAGAAAAATGAAAAAAAGTGGAACGCCGCCATTAATGTGTTAATTAAGAAAACAACCCTTGTAAAAGGATCGTTATTAACCCATTCACCCTCCGAATAAATACCCTTGTAATAATGACAAAAACAATACATATATAAAACCGAAATGAATTTGCCCCAAATATCTTTGGGATACCATTATCTATAGGTATGATAATAAATTTTGGGTATCGGTGAATTCATACAAACATATAATATGTACATTAATTAAAGATAGTAGGATGTTAGAACTATTATTTTCGAAAATTAATAGTAGTAAAATGTATTATTTAAACTCAATTATTATTTTAATAAATATACTATTTTAAAAAATATGCAATTTCTTGTTTATGTTTTCATAGCTAAAACAGTAAAAATCGGAAATCCGAAGTGCTTTATTACACATTTATACTCACCAACGCCAAACTCTTTAACATCGCGTGTTTTATGTCTAAAATAAAAGGATCAAATGGCCTCATATATTTCTGGGCCATATAAAAGATCATTTATTCAATATGTTGAATTGTGTCCAAAGCAACGCTATGGGTAATATCTTTGCTGAGTTAAATTTTAGGGTTTATCGTAATTTTACGCTGGGTATCAAGTATTTGTTTTTCTTAAGGGATGGAGGCTGTGGTTAAAGATCATAATATTAATAAATACATCATTTACATTAATGATTAAGACATTGGAAAAATCAATAACATAGTCTACTTCCTTCCGGTACTGTTATGTAAAAATTCCATTATTCCATAACGTAAAAACTTTTTTATTCAAAAATATCTCCTACAACAGATCAAATCTGTGATTAGTTTGATTGTTTCATTACCTTATTTAACGCCACAATGTTATATTATTGTATAAAATGTTGTCATTATAAAATAGCGTTTAAAATGTTGTCCATTCTTATCGGATTTGAACTTAATATTCTTTAACAAAGTTTTGTCGTCGAAGTTCTACAATTTGAAAATCCTTGTTTATGTCTTTATGTCAAGAGAATTGACTCCGTTTTAATTATCCATAAGATATTTCTGAATAATTATTGAAATACATTCATATTTGCGTTACATTATTTAAAAATAACATTTTGACATTTAACATTAACTATTCATAGTTAAAGTTATTACATCCACACATATTTGCGTTACTCGCAACTACTTAATTTTATGACTTTTTATTTTTTCATATATAAAACTACTTTTATGTATTTATTTATATTATTGATGTGATAAAGTCATAAAATATAAATATAAGAAAATTAATTAACAAAAGTTTTGGTTTCTAAATCTTTATTTCTACTTATTATGCATAAATTATATATCCATACATAGAAGGGCTAAATTTAAATAAAATAAATAAAATACACTTATGCCAGTGCCTTTTACAATTTTTGGAATGACAATTAACTTCTTCGGTAATTCTAACTTTATATTCTCAATGTTCTTAATTCATCTTTGGCAATAGGAAGACGTTGCAAGAGACCATGTCTGTATAAATATAGAAGGCGAAGAATTATAACGTTGTTGTTTTTAGCAAATACATTTTTCTATATTTTCCTTTTTTTAACAAAAACAAAAACACGTGAATCTCTTTCGGCAGTAATAATACAGTAATTATGGCTAGCAATATATATATATATATATATACAGTCGAGAGGGTAAAATCCGATACTAACATGGTAGAAGATGGACGTCCAATGCCAGCAATGGCCAAGAGGGAAACTCTTTATAAAACCGCATACCAAGATGGCTCGGGCCCCGCGGTATGGACACGAAAGGGGAGCCCTCACGTCGCGTGTGAGACTCAGGTTCCTTTGGCCTCGACTACCATGCGAGAGTTTGGTAAGGTCCATGCCCTCAGCGAGTGAGAGCCTTGTGACTGGCAAATGATGATGATGATGATGATATATATATATATATATACATTTTATGGATCTAATAATTTCGTAATTGTTTTTATCAAATCTTGTACAACTTTGTATATACTTGTACATGCAGATAAAATAATAAAACGTACTGGAGTGCGACTAGAAAATATATACATCAAAATCAGTGGTGAGTTTCTGTAGGTCTAAGCGTCTAAATTGCGCAGGTTACGTCTAGCGAACTATTAATATAAATAATTGCAGCTAAATGCGTTCTCAATCGCAACAAAAGCGATTGAGAACGTATACGCCATTGCGAAAATGACTCGAAGAAGCGGCCATGAAAAAAGTGAATGGATCTAATTAGAGAGTCTAGTTCTATTAAGACTAGTCCGGGATGAAACAATGAGGAGGACACATCTTATTTTTAAGAAGCAGCCTAAAAATATATAGATCTCACATATATTTTTTAGTTTTATGTTTATTTAATTTTACATGTCCTATACAAAATAAAATAAAATCAAAGATATTTTTATTAATTCCTTAAATTGCGAGATTTTATTGTTGTGTTGCATCATTTTAAATTGTAACATGTAAGTATAGGTAGTATCAAAAATACGTCCAGTTTTTGCACCAGTTTTAATTAAAAAAATGTGTAGTGAAATTTTTGTCTTTTTTTGTTATTCTCTTTTGACCAACTATTCTTTCGGTTTATTCTGAGCAGTCTATATTTTCACGTGTAATTGTTTCGTAAAAAAATGCCGTAAAAATGGAAACAGATCAAATGATTTTTTTTATTATTAAATGGCGAATCTGCCGCCAGTGACGATGATACAATCATGTTTGAGATATACGGAGATGACTCTGTTGCCGAACGAACATAACCCATCCGTCACGGTGGCTCAAAATCAACCGCGTCGTATCTCAGATACCCCAAGCATTTCAAGTCATGATGTTGATAAAGTTTTCATCAATATCTTGACATTTTTAAAAAAAATAGATTATTCATTCGGTCGTTTTTTTAATTTTTAAACTTATTAATATCACGCGTAAATGACAACGCTCTTGGCGATGCCTCGCCGCAGACTGAGCTGTTTCTCGCACTTTTTATTCGTACTCGGAACATCGTAGCGGATGCGAGCGAGAAAAAACATCGCGCGCATGGCAGCAGCAGCAAATATTGGTGTTTTTTTTTACAATTTCAGATAAGAAAGGACAGTGATTATTTATAATATTAATTCTTTAGATTTTTTTAAACAAATGCAAAGAAATTTGTGACATGTAAGATTTTTATTTAAAAAGTTATTCAAGAAAAATCAAAAACTTGGAGTATTCATTATACCCCATCGGCACGGCTAGGGTATAGAAAGTAGTGTATCAGATTTCGGTCAGGAAATTTATCGTTTCTGGATCAGGTTGGTGGAGATGAATCCAGGCCTCTCCATTTATGCATTATTAGAGACACTCGGATCAACTCATTCAACTAAGTATCGAGTTACTGTTACATTCACCTTATTATACGGATCTCGCTCTTTCGGATTTTAATTTGTTTTTCGTTCTACGACAATTTTTGGAGCCAAAAATATACGAATTTAGATTTTTTCGTTTTTTTGCTTCGACATTAAATATTTTTTAAATTTAGAGGATAAATATATAAGTGTTAGAAACAATAATTATTTTTGGTTATGCCATCCAATAAACTAATATAAAAAACAGCACGTATTTTTGGTACAATTAATAGAAATTATATTATTAGATTAATTGTTGGATAGACTAATTATTAAAGTTTTATTGCAACTGAAACGTATTGGAGTCTAATACGTTTCAGTTGCAGTGTAATACTGAGTAATATGTCATAAAAAAACGAATCGATGACAGAAATCTGTCGTAAAATCCTAGATATTGGTATGTACTAGTATGCAAATGCCATAATCGAACTGTTAATATAAATGTAAAGACGTGGCATAGGGTGAGCATGGAGAAGTCGCGGTTTTATGGCAACGGAACCGGGTACGGAGGATAACGTCTTTATGGTGAAATTGTAAAAATTTTTATTCACACCGACCACAACGACCGGTGATTGGATTTTTTCCTCACGCGGCGTAAAACGCCCCTGGGTTTACGCGGCTCGGCCTAAAGTACAGGCAGTGGCGTACCGGATTAATTAAAAGTTTGGCATCGAACCGAAGAGGATGAATATTGATTTCATTTTTTTTTTTGACAAAGCAACTCGCTGAAATACAATAAAAACAGAAAATAATAATTAAATTAATGGTATAGTATCCGAATGCGTATCTATGAAATTATTGTGGTCAAACATTCATATGTGAGCACGTTCATTTATTTAATTGCGGTTTGCGGAAAACATTCATATAGTGAAAATGGGAAATGCACACAAGCTTAATCAATTGTTGGTATAGTGGACTAATAAATATTTGCATTCGTTTATGTTATATATTTTTTTAAATTTAAATTTGTGAAAAATGTATGCAATTATAAAACAAAATATCAATGACAATTGAATTTTTTTTACAAGAAAAATATTAAATATTTTTCGGAATAGTTTTTAGCGCAACGCTATATAAAGTTTTAAACTGAATGTTGTATTTAATTTACGCCACTGGATGCTGGGTCGCCGCGAAGGTCTCGAATACACTTTTACAACACAGTAAAAGCGGGCGTGTTACGACTGAGCGTCGTAAATATCGTAATTTAATTTGCGATTTCGCTTAATGGAAATATTCGGCGAGTGATAAAACGTGGACACGATAAGAACGCGAGGTGTTATGCCCAAATTATCAATTTTTCGACGAAAAAAATAAAACGTAAAATAAACGTATAGCGAGGGGTGGCAGACTGTAAATCGAAATATACGCAAATAAAAAAAAATATTGAAATGAATATTCAGAAAATCAAGATTTAAAGCAAACACATTCAACGATATCAAATACGTGGAGAGGGAAGAACGACGGAGGTTGGCAAGGAGCGGAGCCGAGCCGATCAACTGGATATTTAAGAAGACGCCAATGTTCAACTCAATAGGTAAACAATACCTTCAACCTTATAATATCCGTCAGTTGAATATCGACAGCCCTTAGATTCTAATTTGATTTTATCTACATTATTATTTCAAGACAGAGTAAGAATTCTCTCATAATTCATGTTAGATCCGATTCGCCGATAAAAAATTCAATCAGCATTACCTTTGCCCAGACAAAGAAGAAAGCGCAGAAAAAGGAGAAAAATAATGAAAGACTCACCACGCAAAACTCATTATAATTTCACCCGCAATGTTCAAACTTCAACAGCCGATTGGGATCGTTTCTGGGAAACGTTTCAAAAATTCAATTCGGCGAATACATTCTATCCGTGCACGTTTAATATCTCACAGTAATTTTTATATATTCAATTTCTCCGGTTTAAGCTGCTTCGCTATAAGTCCAATCGCATATACTATAGAAATTCTTAGAAATGTCACAAAAGTGATATATTGGCCGAATGAGGAATGATGGCCCGTTCCCCATGTGAGAGAGCTCGAATGGTAATGCGCCAGTTTCCATGCAACTTTCATCTCGGTTGAAATGCATTAAAAGCTTTTCCTCCGGGAATAAAAGGAGTTACTTCAAACGTGTTACGTACACGTGTATTAAAGCTCGAATAAAGCTTTGCTATCTTTGGATAATAAAAAATGCCGAAAAAAGAATTTTAAATTTATTGTTGAGTTTGATTCAATATGAAATATACTATAATAATTGTGCATATTGCGCATATACATGTGTAAATAATATATACATAATAAAATTTTAACTAATATGCGAATAATACAGAATATAATTCTCTTGTGCTAGGATTAGCAATGTCGAAAGTCGGTTTATTGGCGTTGTTATTTTTTCACTAACTTTCTTTTGCTTTAAAGTGTTAAAACAAATAAAAGGATAACAATGCATTTAAATAAAATTAGTCAAAATATCCAATTTATATTTATTCTAAACAATTTATATTTATAAATAAGGACAGGATGGTTACAGTAACTAAAATTAACCTTCAATTCTAAGAGCTTTCGTTTAGGAGGATCTAAAAATAAGTTCGAACCAAATGTGTAATTACATTACATACAATATGATTAAATAATGAATATGGCAAATCATCAATAATATATAAGAGACTTTCGCAAATGCAATCACAGTAAATGATAATCGAAATATTTAAAGCATTATTACAAATAAATTCCATAGTTTAAGTTGATTACTTATAGAATGTTTAATGAACTATTATTTTTATATATGCAATTTATTTTTATTGGCCGGTTAAACTTTAGATTATATCTCTTGTGAAAAAAGAGAATAAGATACCACATCTCATGCAATACAAAACTCAAAAGAATAACTATGTAACGACGTCATGTAGAATAAACTCCTTATAAAATAATAATTTGAATTGAAAGCCGAAGAGATAACTATTTTTATTATACTATTTGCTAATTAACTTAATCTTGATATTGATAATGAAGACGTAATTTAACTTTTGAAAATTGAAGACGAGGAATTTACAAACCAAAACTCGATTAGCATTTATGAAAAACTCAAAGTTACGGAAAAATATAAAAATAAAATGAACTAGATAAGCTAGAAGAAATTTAAAAAAATGTGTTAAATGACATGGCTGGAGCTTTTGCCTAAATCAGTAATGGAATTAATAAATTTGGCAATATTGACTCCGATACCTTCAAATATACGGCACCTTATTTAAGCACTTGTCTGTTATAATGAAATTCATAAATAAAAGGAACAAACTATGCAAACTTACTTGGGTATGGTAATGAAAAAAAGCACATCACTACAACCGCTAAAAAATCGGAAAGAATCAACAATGCTTAAAAATAATAAAAGTTACAAAAATACTTTAGTACATCAACAATCTCTGTTATTTCTATTTGGTTGAATTATTTCTAACTTACAACTATTACGACTAACGACCAAGGTGTCGATATGGAAACCCTATCGTATGTCGAGAACTAACTATAATTATAAGTAGTAATAGTCTTTGCCAAATTATGTAATTATCTATGAATAATTGCACCATAACACATCATTTATAATAATATATGTATAAATGAACATTTCCCATATTTTAATTATCATAATTAAAAAATTCTCGCAAAAGAATGTAAGAAAGAAAGCACTGCACTTTTTTAAAGAATAATCAAGTTATCCCCTCAAAAGAAAAATGTTGGTAAAAGATGTTGGAAATTCATAAAAAAATATGTTTTATCTTATATGACTTCGGGGAGGATTTTAACTCTTATAGATTTTCCGTAAGCAATTTTCTATGATCCTATATGTGTAGGCCACTAGCTTTTGTCAGCGCAAAATTTAAAATGTTCAATAGAAAGTAAAGCCACATACGACATAATAAAAATATATTTCATATTGAAACGGAAAATATAATAGACGAAATCTAGTGGAACACATACATCTCACAATATAGCTCTCAGAAGAGAGTTGGATTGCGTCATCTGATTTTAACCTGACATTTAATAAATAGGTGCTTAAAACTTTCAGTGTTTATCTATGAGTCTAGAGTTCCGACCTGTTTATTATTTATTATATACCGAACTGTGATGTTTAAAGTTCATTTTTCATTCAAACTTTTCAAGGATGTCTGCTAATTTGAAAGTTAAATTTGAATCCAATAAAATATTGTAGAGCTAATCTCTTATGAAACTTAACATCTCTCAAAAACGGGAGAGAGAGAGAAAGAGAGCACCAATGATTTAAAATATCTCGTAAGGCATTATGAAGGCAATATAAATCATTTTCCACCGTTTCCAATCAACTCAAGAGCGAGGGCCCATTCAGGTAGCATCCGGTTTTCGTAATCATCCAATTTACATGAAAAAATAAAATTAAAATAAATCTGCTTAAACACTTGATGGCAACATAAAATATAATTGATATAAATATATATTTTGTTTTAAACATGATAATATGTAAATTTCTATATACATTATTTATTGTATCGTATAATATTATTTATTTTGATTTTTTTTTATTCGAAAGGATTACAAGTATCCTCTAACTGAGCGAGTAATGAGAAACGAATCCCGAAAGGAAGAGGGTACTCGAATACGCTGGAGCATTTAGATGGAAACGTTAAGAGCCGCGGCCGAATGCAAATTTCACAAGTTTCAAAAAGTGAGTGGCGCCCCTCCAATTTGTAAAGTAATAATATCAAGGGTTTTTTTTTAAATACGAACATGGAGTTGGATTGAATATTTTCCCCTTTGACAAACAATCGCAATAAAAATAATTTGATTAAAAATACATGTAATCAAAATGGACAAATGCAATCAACGAATAAAGCAATAAAGACCCTCTAAAAATTAATAGTAGATATGAATATTTTTTTTTTTATAAATAAATTGTAATTTTAATACATGTTTTCTTATGAACTTTTTAAACAACCTTTATTGTATTGATATGCTATATATTAATTAAAATTGTTAAAACATTTCATTTAAAAATCAAAATATTACGATATATGAATTATTAAACATTTTTATATTATAATAATAAATTTACATACTTTATGTTTAAAAGGTTTAGAATGACTGCCGGATGAATTTAACAGCTATTGTCCTCGCTATAAATTACAACGTTACCTCCCATACAATCTGCAGTAATTTGGAAATTTTTGCACACCAGAAATACGATGATGAAAAATTAGACACATTTTAATTGAATCGTGCGATGTTTTATTGCGTCCCATTTTCAAATTAACGCATTGCGATCTGAAATGTACAAATATTTGTTGTTCAGTTGCAAATTGGTTGCAATAAATTTCATTTATTATCATAGAGACATTTATTGGAATTGCTATTATTATATATCGATAATAAAAATAAACATGTTTAATATAATCAGTTTGATTTAAAAAGATTGCACAAATTGGTTGAGATAAAATAATTGAGTTATCTTGTTATCTACTAAAATATTCGTATAGCGATTAGAGAAATATCATCACGCTTTTATCGATGTAATATTTCACACCGGGCACAATAACAGAAAGCTCACATTTAATCTAATGCAAAATCGATATAGTCGCCCTTGGCTTTATTGAATGTTCAATTTTCTTTTGTCATAGTAACGGCCCTCGAAAATGACGCCATAAAGCCACCTAATGAAAATGTTCATCCGATAAAATCATTACTCCATTATCCCAGAACACTCTTCGAGTAAGAGACAGCGCCTTTGTCGAGCTCGCGGGGGGTCTAGACAAAAAAGCACATAAAAAGAAAAGAAAGAAAATTTATATAAAAAACGATGCTTTCGTCTTACTCGGTTGAAAAATGCCGCATTACAAATTCAATGGTGACGTTTTCAACTTAAAACCCTTTAAGTGCTCGACGAATAGTGCTCCTCTGTTAATCTGCAAAATCAGCAAAGCGATTCGTTTTCGTAATACCACGATTTTTCTCGAAGCGAAATGCGCATATATTTATTTGTCACATCCGGAAAAAGCCTTTATTGACGGGAGTCGAGCGGAGAAGATTGAGATGCTTCAACCCCCTTGAGACAAATGGTGAAATGTATGTGAATGGTCTCAATTTGACCTTTGTTGTACTGGGTTATGGTACAAAAGGATGTTTGAACCACCAACCTCTGCCCTTATAACTAAGTGTTGGATCTATTTACATATGAAAATGGTGATACGACAAACATTGTACATACATTTCAGGATTTTTTAAAAAAATAATAAAAACATTTTTTTCTTCAATTGTTAATATTATTTATTCATAATAATTTAGAAAAATATGAGGTAATTATACGCCGTTATGAACGAAAATGTGTGCTACGTAATACATATTAAGACAAATGATTGCCTGTTTTATTTTATGAGCCAACATGAACAAAGTTTGGTAAAGTTTTGGACATTGATATATTATTCGGAATTAGTAGACGATTCGGCTAAAATATTAGATAAATTATTATTGATCACCGTCGTGTAATATTTAAATGTTAAAATAATATTCGTATATTAAAAAAAATGAAAAACGTAGTTTACATTATTATATTACGTCATAAGATTTCTTATAAAATTCAGCCGTCCGGATAATACGAGCATTCGTTTATCTGTATCGCAGACTGTTATGAAAAAAAAAATATAAATTTTCTTCATTACCCAAGGCAAGGCATTAAATCGCGAGAGATTACGCGCGCCCCATGAAGCAGTTCCGCCCGGCTGGCCGGCTCCGGCCCTGGTTAGACCTAATCCCTTGTGAAATAGGTTTATCATTACGAAACAAACATCGGTTAAAACACATCCAGCCACCTGCCTGCCAGTCCCTCAGAACCGGGAGGGAAGAAAATCAATTGATCTTGCCAATTTTATGGACATTGATTCCGGGTGTTCTTTTAACGACCGTGTTCGGCTTTTTTTCTCCGGGGATTTTCTTGTTTTTCTTTTCTTCTGCGATTTAGCTCGGCTCTGTCGAAGAGGTGTTAACGTGTTGATCATCTTGTTACATTTGATTCAGAGCATTTTCATAAAAAATATTAAATAAACTAATCTCGTGGGTCCAGATTTCATACGTATATTGGTGTGTATTAATTCGAGCTTGTGTGTTGTGGTCGCTTTGCAATACACAAATGAAGAGTCTCTCGCTTGCGAATCATTTGCCCGGAGGCGAGCGGGTGGGTACTCCGGAGCCAGGAAATTACAGCACAGTGGTAAAGTTTCTCACTTAATTCCAAGTTGGTCCAAAACACTTATTCCGTTTCCAATATCCTGCATGCCACCCCCATGCGACCTCCCCATTCCCATTCCTTTCATGATTTCTGTTTGTGACCTCTCTAAGAGACAAATAGCCCTGCACCCTATCCAAATATCCATTAATACCCAAAATTGGATGATAACACTTCACTATAATTAAACATTTGATGGATGATATAATTTTTTTCAGATATTCTTCAAAACTATTTAAATTAGCTCTTTGTAATCTAACATTGTTATGGCTTGTAGGTAACATGCATATATTTTCGATATTGCAAGTTAACCGCGACTGAGCTATGTTAGTAGTCGGATAGGTGCCCGACGAAACTATAAATTTAGGGAATTCTTTATAACACTGGCCAGGGGGTATGTAAGAGGAAGACACCCATTACCTGCGAATCAATTAATTTAATGTAGTTGAATAAATAATTATAAAACAAATAATATAAATTTCAATCCAACCGAAATAAACAATTAACACTAATTAACCTGTGTCGTGGTTCCTAATAATTTGGGGAATATTAATTTGCACTACAGTACATATAATATATAAATAAAAAAATATGTATAAAATGTTTATCGAAAAATCTTTATATGGATGAATGGCGATTTGGATTCTTTCTGTCATGCCATTCATTCATCGTAGACAATAAATAAATAAATAAATAAATAAATAAAAAACATTTTTTGTGTAGGTTTTCAATTAAGGAATACTTTTTTATTGATAAAATGCATTTATTCTCTTCTATTTTTACCGATTGTAATTTCATTTAAATCTTTTTTCTTTTATTTCCGTGTTAAACAAAGAAGGACTATATTGATTTTTTCTTAAGAATAATGTTTCATTAGAAATCAAATTGAATTTTTTAAATTATTTGGAGCCCTCTATAATTCGGTAGTCTTGCTTGGCCTGTCAATGTTTAACTTGCTTATGCCAACGGGATATCCCTGTGTACTTACATCAAGCGTGTCAAACTCAAAGGCTGACATGGGCCAAATAGACAAGGTTAGGTATATGTGTGACACAAAAAAAGAAAAACTTCAAAAACATTTTTTATAGACGCCTTTTAAAAGACGTTTGATAAGGTCGACCATAAGAGACATATAAATAAATCAATTCAATGAGAATATTATGGTTTTCTTTCTGCCACTCGATTTCTCTTTTCTGGTACTATATTTCTTGATTGGGAGAAATCTTATTCGTGTTCAATGATTGCTTTCAAAACTAACACAAGACGAATGTTGGTAATTTTGAATCTGACGGAAGACTCAGTTCCTTTTGATAATTAAAAATAAACTGCTGACATCGATAAGTACTTTCAAACATGAAAATAATTTCATATGCGTATACTTTAATTTGCAATTTGATTAGGCACTGATTCTATATTTTTTAAATAAATCAATATTGTTTTAAATTCATTTCTAAAGCTTGTTTTTTGTGCAATAAAATTTGTTTTGAACATGTTGCATGTCGAGATGTGCATTTAATCTTTATTTTTTAACTGCTTTTTCTATATGTTCGTAATGATCTCTTCTGATCTTTTCTTTGCAGTTTTAAATTTAAATCATATAAGTATTGTTTGATATGCATTACAAACACGAATGATACATTTTGTAACGAAGGGGTATAAAAAACAGCCTTCTAACTGGATTTTTACTTCTTAAGAACTGGCATATTCTCCATTCCCAGTCCCAGAATTGCAGATATATAAGAGCAACATAACTAACGTGCCTCGGTATAGTATAATAAATGGAATTATAGATTTTTAATTTACAGAGAAATCAGTAAACTGACGATGAATTAGACATCGAGATTTTATAAATTGACCATATTTTTAATAGGTACATGTTTAAATATCATTATGTCCTGAGAAGAAAAACTCTAATTTGTTGGCCGATAATTAGTCTAGTCTCGATACTCTCGCTCCTCTTCCTTCTTTCTAGGAGCTCCTTTTTTTTGCTCCTCTCTTTGAGGAGGCCTTTCCCTTTCCGCGCGACAAGGTTAATATTCACTTGCGACTTCTGATTCGTTATAAGCAGATAACGCATAGAGAAGAGGAAAATGAATACCGAGGCAAACCCCCTCCTACTTGCCTGGAAACAGTCGGGAGAGTAAAATCCGATCCCAACAGGGTAGAAGATATACGTCCAATGACCAAGAGTAGGAAACTCTTTACATAAATTCGCCAAGACGAATTGGGTCTCCGCGGTATGGACACAAAAGGGAGCCCTCACATCACGTGTGAGACTCAAAGGATTCCTTTGGCCTCAACTGCCATTCTAGAGTCTGGCAAGGTCCACAAGCTCAGAAAGTAAGTGTCTCGTGGCTGGCAAATGATGATGATAATATAGGATAGTCATGGCACAAATAATCTCGGCCGCAAGTTTGACATGCTTGACTTTTATTATGTCACTATAGTAAAAAAATAAGTATGTAGTATATAAAAATGTATGATAATAATCAAACAATTGTCTATTTTATATTTGATGTACAAAACAAAACTATATATCTTGGATTCAAAAATTCGAACCCATGTGCTAGAGACACATATGTTGAAAATAATTTTATAAACACGATTGAATAAATAATGAATTGGGAAACACCCAACGTTATTTACGAGAGCAGATAAATTAATAATTTGAACGCAGCAGAATTAGGGATTTATATAATTGCATACAATGTAATGGGGAGTATAAATTTTTCACAAAACAATTGAATTATGTCTAAAAATATCAATGAACAAAAAATGACAATCTTTTGTATGTTAAGATTTTGTTAAATTGTTTATAATATATTTTTTCATTTATATATATTATTAAACGAACTGATATATTATTATACAGTCACTTTTTGCACTCATTATCTCAATAAAAGTCTAGTCCTTTCAAGTATGTTGCATGCGTATATGAAAGGCCTTCATTAATGACGTGCGCAATAGCTGAAAGTCGAGACACTAACGATTTTTAAATCTTTCATGGAAAACCCCCGTGGAAAAGGTACATACTAAATATTTCCCCAATTTAACTCGAAATGGTGGAACAAAGAAAATAAGATATATTTTTTTCTTATCGTATTATTTTCAACAATTTAATTTACGTAATCCATTTAGGTGAAAATCCACGCCATAGATCGATGGGATATTTCAGCCTTGCGCACGCGGAATTGCTTTGACCCACAGGTGAAATTGCACGCTTAGCTCCATTAGTTGGCATGGGGTCGGATGTTTGGTTGCCGAATTTCCGGAGAGTCCTAAAAGTGATTCTGGCTGGGGTTTCAAACTGTGCTAGACAATTAATTTGTTTTGTCGGGCAGAATGTGGGCGGGGCCGCTCTACTGATTGGGACTTCCGTGCAAATCGAGTTACGCGCTCTGTCAAATTGGAATAATTGTGTTTCGGACACGCACTTCCGGTCCGCCATGATGTGGGGCGTGACCCACATTCATGGGATACGCGCGAACACCATTACAGGGCAATCCCTTGCCAGAGTCAACAATAGACGGTATTTAACAATTAAAAATCACAGCGCATGCGCACATTATTCTTTTGGTTTATTTAACAAACAATGCAATATATCGTATGAATATTTGATTAATTATATTTATATAAAAATTAACACGCATTATATTTTACTCTGAGCCATAAAATGTAATTTTCCGTAAAATTACTTTATGCGGTATGTTGAACAAACTCTAATGTGAAATTATATGGCGGTGTAGTTATATTTGTAAAATTGAATATATTACGGTACAATGTTTACATTGAACCTGAAAATTTCGACATTACACGTATTTGCCTGGAAATAACATTGCGAATTTGATTAGGGGGCGATGTATACACCCAACTCGGCTGGACCGATATTAAAATAATATCGAGTATTAAAATTATTTGAGATTATGCAGATAATTAGATATACTTATATTCCACTCGCTTACTCCTCGATGGGACGAGCGGCAAAAAGCAAAGGTAAACCACTCCGACCTCGAGACAAGCTACTCAAATTTTATAATAACATTCGTACATAAAACCAGAGGTCGTTTACAATGGTGCTCGAAACCAGCTTTTGATTTATTTTTAGAGCCCGAGAGCCCCCCCCGGTCTCGAGTGATACTGACACCCCAGTCAAACATTTTCATTCAAAAGCATATTTTTTTCTGAAATGCCATCTTCTTCGCTGAATGTTAAACATGAATTTTAATTGGATTTAATCGGAATAATGCGATTATGTATTCAAATAAATTCGAGATAATAATCTTTTTAAATCCAGGTATTGATTAAATTTCCAGAAAATTTATAGCATATTGCTGAAACGCTTGAAATTTCAATTTAGCTCTAATTTTACGTATCGATAATGTCATTACAGTTATTTAGACAATACGAATTTATTTACCTGCGCAAATTGGTCCGGTACTGTCCGTGTGTTTACAATGTAAACCCACTACGTGGTTTTGTGGTCCGCATTTTCATTATCTCTACGACCCATAACGACCTGTAACTTTATAAAAATAGTGCGGTCGTAGAATTGCAAATGAACTTTGCGTGTATTAAACAAATTTGTTTAAAAGTTGGAATAATTGGGACAGCGCTTTTCACCACCGACGTACATAACAACAATTGGCTCAAAAAAATGGTTGAATTTAATTTAAAAGGGGGTGGAGTAAATTGGATAAATTTTTTAGCATAATATTATTCAAAAGGCAATTGTAGAATTTTAATCAAGCAGTAAATTTAAATAAAATTTCGCCAATTTTATCGACTGGAAAACAAAAACTATGAAAACCTTATATATGAATATTTAACTAAAACTGGTATAATTAAATGAAACTATTTCATTCTGAAATACTGCATTCATCAGAACGGAACAAAGAACTTCTTTTAACTAATTTAGAACAGCGTATTGTTGACCGGTGTTCCTTTCATCGAAACTACGTACCAAGGAAAAGTTTGCTGAAACTTTTTTCTAAAATTGACCGGTCACAGTCCATTGGACAAAGCATATTTGCTTTTGTCGGAGTGTGACATAGCCAGCTAGCTACAAATAGAGTAGAGATATTTCAATGTCTGCATTCTGATTTATGCGGCGCCTTTGCATTCAACTGCACAACGGAACAGGAATATCGAATCGTGGCTCTTGCAATATTTATGAAGCCTTCAATCGCCAGCGAACATGTAAACGTGTTCCCAGCCATCCCGATAGATGTGCCAGGCAATCTATCTACATCTAACATCCATGCGAAATTCGCCCTGTGCGCAAAATTAAATCACAACTCTTCAAGCGGAAACACGTGCAGACTTTAACACGCTACAAAGGGGAAAATAAAAAATCTAGTAAAAATAAGTAAATTTAAACTACATAAAATAACATTTTTATAGCTTTCCACATTATTTCGATTGTATTAATTATAAAATATACTGCGTATGATTATTTTATAAATTTCTAGACTAAATCTTTTGTTTACAATTACCAAGCCAAGCAAAATGTATTTGTTAATTTTAATCGAGCGTAAAGACAATGCTCGGCTTTAACGAAACCCTGAGCTTAAGTTAGAAATACCAAACTGCAGGGAACAGTATTTAATCTCAACGTTCAATATTGTTGTGGCTCACATCCTGTATAGAAAATTACCTAAAATAATTCAATTAATATGCAAATAGTTGGCGAACTTAAGTATGGAGTGGGATGTATTTCTTAAGTTATATATTCGAGGATTGTATTTTGGCACAAATAAATAAACAACTTTTTTGACCATATGAAATTTAGATTATATTTTATAATTGCTCTTTTATTAAATGAATTGTGGGGATATAGCATAAACAAGTTAACATCAGGATTAAAAATGTATTGTCTGTTTATTTTAATTCTCTTAAGTTCTGAAGAAACTTTGGAAACTATGACAAATGAAATAGTTAGCCTATTGAATATATCAGGGGTTCCCAATCTTTTTCGGTTTACGGCTCCCTTAAAACATCAGATTTTTC